>PVJL010010959.1:0-45933 GCA_004026885.1 Lyroderma lyra
GAATTGCCAAAGCAATACTACATAAAAAGAATAAGGCTGGTGGCATTACACTTCCTGACTTCTATTTATATTACAAAGCATCAATAGTCAAAACAGCTTGGTACTGGCAGAAGAACAGAAATAGAGACCAATGGAATAGAACTGAAAACCCAGAAATAAACCCACAAATTTATGGACAAATAATTTTCGATAAAGAGGCAAAAAACATACAATGGGGAAAAGACAGCCTCTTTAGTAGGTGGTGCTTGGAATACTGGAAAATCATATGCAAAAGAATGAACCTGAGCTGTGAACTCTCTCCATATACAAAAATTAACTCAAAATGGATTAAAGACCTTCATATAAGACCTGCAACAATAAACTGTATAGAAGAAGACATTGGTAGTAAACTTACAGACCTAGGACTCAAGGAAGACTTCATGAACCTGTCCTCAAAGGCAAGGGAAGTAAAAGCAAAAATAAATGAATGGGACTATATCAAACTAGAAAGCTTCTGCACAGCAAAAGAAACCATCAACAAGGCAAAGAGACAGCCAACTGAATTGGAGAAAATATTTGCAAATAACGCATCAGATAAGGTCTAATATCTAAAATATATAAAGAGCTAATAAGACTTAACAACAAAGAAACGAACAACCCAATTGAAATTGGGCAGAAGAACTAAACAGACACTTCTCCCACAAAGAAATACAAATGGCCAGCAGACATATGAAAAAATGCTCATCGTCATTAGCTATCAAGGAAATGCAAATCAAAACCACCATGAGATACCCCTCACACCTGTGAGAATGGCTATTATCAACAAGACAAGCAATAACAAGTGCTGGAGAGGGTGTGGAGAAAAAGGAACTCTGGTGCACTGCTGGTGGGAGTGCAAACTGGTACAACCACTGTGGAAGGCAGTGTGGAGGGTCCTCAGAAAATTGGCAATGGAGCTACCAGTTGACCCAGCAATCCTCCTTCTGGGGATCTACCCAAAGAACTTGAAAACCTTTGTCTGCAAAGACTTACGTACCCCAATGTTCATCGCAGCGGTGTTCACAGTGGCCAAAACATGGAAACAACCAAAGTGCCCTGCGACAGACGACTGGATAAAGAGGCTGTGGTACATATACACAATGGAATATTACTCAGCTATAAGAAAAGATGAAATATTGCCATTTGCTACAAAATGGATGGACCTAGAGATCATCATGCTAAGTGAAATAAGCCAGACAGAAAAAACAAAGAACTGTATGACTTCACTCATATGCGGAATATAAAACTGAAAGCAATAAAAAGAGAAATGAACAAAGAAATAACCCATGCACACAATTAATAGTTTAATGTTTATTTGGGGACGAGTGGGTTAGGGAGGGGAGAAAAGGGAGAGGGTGGGAGAGGAGGAGGGAAGCTAAATATAAAGTGATGGAAAGAGAAGTCACATTGGGTGGTGAACTTATTATACATTAAGTTGACAATGCACTGTGGAATTGTATGCCTGAAACCTGTGTAGTCCTTGCTAACGGATGTCACCCCAATAAGTCTAACAATAAAAATGAATTAAAAAACATATTAAAAATATTAAAATCTTCAAGTACAAAGGGCAGCAAAAGAAAATATTCTTTGTAAAGTGGACAGGCAATACAGTACAAGGGTTGTGAAAATAGGTTTCAAAGCCAGACTCCCAGAGTTTACTTTTCACCTCTGCCACTTACAAGTGTGGAACACTTTAAAAATTACTTAAAATTTCTCTGTTCCTCAGTTTCTTTGTCTTTAATATGCTGATTATTAAAGTCCTTATCTCATGGGCTTTTCTGAAATTTTTATGAGTTAATATGTGTAAAGCTTTAGAACAGTGTCTAACAGGTTGTAACTACTACAGAAGTGTTTACTGCTATTGTTAATGACTACAAAATAGAGCAATTGCAAACTTGTCTGCCTAAATTTAAAAATTTTAAATTGGGCTTATTAAAAAATGTTACTAATATAAGCTTTACTTTCCTCACCTTGAATTTTGATCCTAGTATATGGGTTTGAGTAAATGAAAACAATGCACTGTTGAAATCGGAGTGTAAATTCCAGGGGATGAAATAGAGTATAATCACTACATTTGTGGTTTGCATGCTGTGGGTAAAATCTCTCTCGCCGAGCTTCCACTTGGAGGTGACATAGCACTTCTTAGGTAACCACGACTTGCACTTACCATGGAGGTGGCCATATTGTTATTATGTAACCTATGAGCTCACACTTGGCAGCCTGTCGTCTTTGTTTCCCTCTCTATATAAGGGGATGGGACTCTTTGGAGGAGAGACTCCTGGACACCATGCTTGCTGATGCTGTAACCTCCGAATAAAAAGGCTATGTCTCAGCTCCCTATGACTCCTTGGTTTTTCTTTGGTCTGCCTGAATCCAGTGTGAACCTCCCCAGATATGATTATTTGCAGTACAATTGGCATAGCTAGCAGGATTCGCAGCAGATGGATACAAGCCTATTGCACCCGCCGAGGGTGGGATTGAGTGGTGGCCTGCCACAAGTATGTGGTTTGCCATGGCAAGTTTCCTTTCTTCATGAGTGCCTCCTTGGGGTGACCTGAGGTAGATGGGAAGCCCATTTGTGTGGAGAAGGCTCTCCAAGCACTGGGAGAGATCTTTGACAAGGAAAGCACTCACATGGCAGCTGGGGCTATGAAGTGGCCCTTTCTTACAGTGGGCAGAGACAGAGGTGACTCTGTGAGAAGTGGCACAAATCCAGCCACTCCAAACTGAGCTGGACCTGAAGATGGTGCAAGTGCAAACTTTGGAGGAAACCAAGCTGCTGCTGGAGGAGGAATGGTGACATTCGTGGTTGGAATCTCCCATTGTTATGATAGACTCCTCAGAGGAGGAGGGAGAACCAGAGCTGAAATTTCACACCCACCCTGTAGTGACACAGAATGTGAAATCCCAGCCGCAAATGGCTCAGGGAGGCAAGCCTGTGGGTGCTCCCCAGATGACTGAATTCACTACATATCTCCCATGTACTCAGGTTGAGTTAGTAGAGTTGGGCAAAAAATTCTGGCAGAAGACTGGTGAGTTCTTAGTTGCCTGGCTTCTGTAGCTGTGGGATTTAGTGGGTGCATGATATCATGTGTATGAAGCAGAAGATGGAGAAATTAGCCTCTCTGACTATGCACCCTTACTGCAACAGTAATTGCAGAATAACTCTAGTACGGTCAAAGAGCCTACTCCTTATTGGATTGGCTCATGGCTGCTATTAGGACAGTATAAGCAAATGCAGGAGATATTCCCAGGCTGGTCAGTAAATGGCAATCCTATGCAGAGTTGGTGCAAGTGTTGTGAGAGCTGAGTATGCAGAATGCTATGCTCAACTTAAATACCCTAGGGCCAGATGATGAAAGATTTATGGCAGGTATGAGGGACAGTGTGTTGCAAAGTGCTCCCTCTTCCCTGTTTGGATCACTTGTGGTGATCCTGTTGCCTTACGTGTGCCACCCCATTAATAAGGTGAGTTTGGAGGAAGCCGTGACAAGGTGCATGCATAAGGACATCCATGTGGTGGCCAAGAAGGCTCCAGTGGCCAAGAAAGACATGCCTCTAAAGGTGATGCAGGCTGAAATGTGGGTGAATCTGGTGTCGGCTGGGGTCAATAAGGACAAGATAGATGGGAAACCTAATGCCGATCTGTTGGAACTCTGGCAACAGTTAAGGGTGGAAAAATGGTTCATCTCACTGAAAAAAAAACAAGGGAAAAGAGACAATTAGAAGAAAATGAGGCAGAAAGCCTGAATGGTCTGCCTTCAGGATCATTTAGTAAAGTAGGATGCTGACCTTCCCATTGAACCCTTCTTCCATTTTGAATAGGGAGAAGGCCAAGGAACCCATCTATAGGGGAAAGGCAAGGACTAGAGGTCACATGTGGAACAGGCAACCCACTGGTCACCAATGCATGTGCAGAGTTCTGGCCCTAGTCGATACAGGCGCTGAATGTTCCCTCTTGTATGGGGATCTGGGGAAGTTCTCTGGAGCCCCGGTGGTAATTGATGGCTATGGTGGCAAAGTATTCAGGTGAAACCTGTAGAAGTCCCACTGGGGACAGGCCCTTTGCCTCCACAGACCTACAGAGTTTATGTGTCACCCATTCCTGAGTATATTTAGGAGTGGACATTTTGCAAGGGCTATGCCTGAATACCACTGCAGGAAAGTTCTGCCCCCAAGTGCAGGTAGTGAAGGCAGTGGTATGAGGACATGCTGCTCATGTGCCTTTGCAGCTGCCTTCTCCTTGATAGGTTGTACACACCAAATAATACAAAAAGCCCGGGGGCCATGATGAAATGACTGGGAAAATACAGTACTTGGAAAAGGTGGGGATAGGACACTCCACTTATAGTCCATACAAGTTCTTCAATGAGAAAACCAGATGATACCTGGCAAATGATAGCAGACTACAAGAATTGAATAAGGTGGTTCCTCCTTTGCATGCAGTGGTTCCATCAGTAGCAGATCTGATGGATTGTCTCAGCCAGGAGTTGGAAACTTATCATTTTGTTGCTTATCTTGCTAATGCCTTTTTCTCCATTGATATAGCCCCAGAGAGTCAAGACCCATATGCCTTCATGTGGGAGAGCTGGCAGTGGACTTTCATGGTCCTCTCCCAGGGATACTTGCATAGCCCCACACTGGGCCAAGGGCTGGTGGCAGTGGACTTGGCATGATGGTCTTGACCTGAGAATGTACACTTTATCATTCCATTGATGATACTATGTTAATCAGCAACTCTCTTGCTCTCCTAATGCACCTGAAAACATGTAGTATGGTGCTCAATGACAAGAAGTTTCAAGGGCCTGGCTTATCTGTCAAGTTCTTGGATGTTGTTTGGTCAGGTAAGACAAAGGTTTACTGGACATGCTTATTGATAAAATCTAAGCCTACCCTGTGCCTACCACTGTTAAGCAATTGCAAACTTTTCTTGGACTCTATGGGCATTTGTGCCCCATTTAGCCCAACTACTGAGATCCTTATATGCTCTAATTAGGAAAGGGGCTCAATGGGATTAGATGGAGGGGTCCAAGAGGCCTTTGAATAATCCAAGAGCATCATTAAAGTGACCCAAGCTCTGCATGTGTTTTGTTCTGCCCAGCCGTGTGATCTGGGTGTACATGTCACTGCAGAGGGCTTAGGTTGGGGGCTATGGCAGCATTCTAAATGCTTGCAGCAGCCCACAGGCTTCTAGTACAAATTATGGAAAGTGGTGGAAAAACAATTGGCAGCTGTGTGTGCTGCCCTTTTGGCCACTAAAAGCATTACTACATTGTACTAAGGTAACACAGGACTTTCCGGCTACTGAATATTTCAGTCACCCATAAATTCTTAGTGATTTCCTCGTTATATTAAAACTTAAAATGCTGAATGAAATTCATTCCATAATTTTTCCTATCTGTAACTGTTACCTTATATAGCCATTCCTGAGAAATTAAGGTTTTGTTTTACGTTTTCAAAATAAAACATGCACAGTAGGAAAAAGGAAAAAACATTCTTTCTGAAGTGATGATAATACTCTATACTATGTTCATGGGGTTTGATTTACACAGGCATATGCATTTCTCAAAAGCCAATAAATGTACATTTTAGGTTTCTGCAAAAAATAAATAAATAAATAAAAGCATTACTACACCCATGACTGTGCAGACCATGTATCTGACTGTAGGGTGTACACATAATTGGGCCACAAAACAACAAAGTGGCACTCCCCAATTGTCTACACTGGCAAAATAGGGAAAAAATATCTGCAGCAGAGCAATGTTCTGAGTAATAGTCCCTTAAGAGCTGAGCTCCAAGAAGTCCTTGGGCCTGTGAATTATGGAGCTGTTGGGGAGCCAACCTCCCAATACTTGGAAAGTGAGCCGGAGGCCAGTCCCTTCAAGGAAGGGCAAGTGCCTATCCTGAGAGATGCTTGGTGTACAGATGTCTCTAGAAGGCGCCAACCCCCACAGTGGATTGCCATTATCTTCCATCCTCCCATGGAGACCATTTGTTATGGCACTGATACCGGAAAAAGTAGCCAATGGACTGAGCATTGGGCTATATAGTTAGTGGTCACTAAGGAGCCATCCCTGCTGGCAATCTGAATTGACAGTTGGGCGGTATTCAGAGGCTTGTCCCTCTGAATCACCACTTGACATCTTAATACCTGGATGTTGGGTGATGCATCGACAACTACGGGGTTAAGCCATGTGGGAAGACCTATGAACGAACCCTAGGACATCAGACACAGGTGACAGTATATCATGTCACAGGACATGCCCCATTCACTTATTTAGGTAATGATGAAGCAGATACTTTGGCAAAGGCAAGATGGTTAGACACTGCTCCTGTCAGAGACGTGGCACAATGGTTGCTCTGGTGCCTCCTCCATGTAGGACAGAAGACTATGTGGGCAACAGTGAAGTCTTGGAACTCACAACTCATATTGTGCTGATGTGCTTGCAGCCTGCAAACAGTGTACTGTCTGTTCTAAGGAATATGCCCAAAGGCTGGTGGCCTCAGATGGGCAAGTCATGTGGGAACATACTCCTTTGACTTGGTGGCAGATGGACATTATTGGCCCACTACCCAGTTCAGAAGGGTATTGGTAGCCGTGACTGGTGTCAATACTGCTACAGGGCTACTGACTGCATTCTCAGGCTATCGTCCAAATCAGTGCTCTGTACTACATGCACTGGAGTTCCTCTGTGCTGTGTACAGTCACCCACTGGTCATTGAAAGTGAAAACAATACCCATTTTGTAGGCACCTAAGTACAACAGTGAGCTAAGGACATGGGTATAGAGTGGAAGTGCCACACCCCTTACCATCTGCAGGCTGCAGGAATCATTGAGCGATACAATGAATTGCTCAAACACAGCTTGTGCCAGTCCAGAACAGCCCTGTCCTTGGTGGGATGGAAGAAACGGCTTTGGACTATGCTACAGACTGAATGAATGGAGCAGGCGGGGTGGCCTGGCTCCAGTAGAAACACTTCTGCATCAAGCAGTGGCCCCCATTCAACTACAGATAAAAATCAAACATGATTGCTAAAATCTGGCTTTAGTTTAGTCAGAGGGCAACGAATTACCTGGTCTTGGCCATGGACCAGACAAGCCTTTCATATAAGATGGGTGGCTTTGTTAGCCCCTTGGGGAAAAAGGTTTGAAGAGTAACTCATGGATAACCCCTTGAGTAACTGGGCAATGGTCCCCCCACCTGGAAGGATGGAGGGGCCTTCACTGTTGAAAAAAGTGTTCATTATTTCCTTATGGCCTATTATGCATTTTCCCATTCTCTTGCGTGTACGGCCCACTCGCATGTACAAGTCAAGCACGTTTTGTATGTGTGCCCAGGGAGGCTGCCCCTGCTAGCCACAGTGCTGTTGGCTGACAACACACTTGCTTTCTTCCAGAGGGCAAAGACCTGCCTCTCTTAGTACCTATAACTTTTCTTTCTTTCTGCTCTTAATGTCATATGGACCAACAACTTAGTGGACTGGGCTCATACTCTGGCCAGAGTGTCTAACCAGTCGGCTTGCTGGATCTGTATTGAGTTGCCACTTACTATGACTTGTGGCCTCCCAGGGAAAATAAAGCCAGCTACTGTGCAGGATTGAACTTGGCTCTGCAACTGGACTGATAAAGTTCTCACACCTACGTGGAATACAACCAAATGGTAGGTCATTGCTCTCATCCAAGAGCAAATAAACAAGACACGACCTTGGCTTGGTTACTTTGTATGGGATGGCCTGGGATGGCTCATGGCTGAAGCCATGGAACTTTCTGTTAAAGCACCAGAATGTATAACCCATACACAAGAGGGAGGTATGCATGTTGGCTGGGCCACCTTTGATCTCTGTGAGGTAATTTCGAAGGTCACCTCTATGCCTTGGGTTTGTCCCCCTGGCCACAAATGCACTTAACCCCTTTCTTGACAAGCTTATGGGTGTGCAGGCAACATGGCAGGCCATATCTTCCTGCAAATGGGATTGGCTGCTGTACCTGGGGAAGGGCCCATATCCTCAGCCAAGTCTTCCCTCCTCTAGGTAGTAAACTTAGTAATTGAGGCACTTTCAATGCTCACCATAGGGTGAAGTGCACTGCATGGTGGTTTTACCCATTGGCCATATTTACTCCTCAAAGAGCTAGTATAATAAACCAACAGGAGATAATTGCCTCGGCTTTGCATACAGCTTGTGCCTTTAATGGAACACACAGGTCATTGTTCCTTTTAAATGCAGAAGTCTATCAGATGTGCAAGGAAGTGCTGCAAAATCACATGTCTTTAGCTCTTCTTACTGCCTCCCAGGGAGGGGTTTGCACCTTGGTTGGCACTGAATGTTGCATATGTATATCCCAGCCTTAACTGCAGAAACTCAAAGCATTGAGTGCCTGATGGAGGATTCTCCTCCAAGAATGGTGGGCTTCTGTCACCAATGAATGGTGCATTGCCTTAATCACTGCTTTGCTATTGCTTGTGCTATTATAGATTGTCGTTGGAGTCTCTATTGTTACTGTGGTCTCTGGATGCAATGTAGCATACTCTTTACACAGGGATCATAATGGAAGACACTTGTCATATAGATTGTGAGGTGATAAACTCTGAAAGGGTGGAGTGTGAGGAAAATGAAGTTGCTCAGGCTCTCTCATTGAGCTTCCACTGGAAGGTGACACAGTACTTCTTATGTAACCATGACTTGCACTTACCATGGAGTTGGCCATATAGTTATTATATAACCTTGCGCTCACACTTAGCATCCTGCCATCTTTGTTTCCCTGCCTACATATAAGGGGATGAGACTCTGAGACTCCTGGACACCATGCATGCTGATGCTGTAACCCCTGAATAAAAAGGCTATGTCTTAGCTGCCTGTGGCTCCTCGGTTTTTCTTCGGTCTTCCCTAATCCATTGTGAACCACCCTGGCCTATTTTTTTTTTTTTTTAATGTGGATAGTTCCCTGGCTGGGAATTGAACCAAGGCTGCAGTGTTGATAGTGCCGAAGCCTAGCCACTACACCACCAGGGAACTCCCCTACCCTGGCCTTGATTGTTTGCAGTACACACAGCAAACCTAAAATGAATATTCAGATTTACTCTAAACTGGCACCTCTGTTTGGTTTGTTTTAGTTTTAAAGAGCAGACAGTCCTTAAAAGACAGTACACCTTTTGCTTAAAATTTCAAAATGTGTGATGAAACTTCAATGTTTGAACTAAGACCAAAACAGGTCATTTTGTTATAAAACATTAGCGTGATTTGCAGACTGCAGTTATGAGCTCTGATAAAGAGAACTGAATTTTGTCAAATTTCATATCATAAAGACACAATGATATTATTTATCCTTGTCTTTTTTTCTTTTTTTTTCCTTTCCTCCTGCAAACGTCCTTCACCAATTTAAGAAAGAAAGTTTGAAAAGTAAAGTAAGACCTGAATTTAGACTTCATTTAATTGCTCATGGGTAAATAAATTTTTTTACATTTAGATAATCAGTTCCCAAGCAGTGGTATGCATACCTCCAGGCGTATGTGCTGGGACATTCAAGGGTACAAAAAAAAAATCAGTAATGGTGAAAAAACAAGTAATATAAAAATATGCAAAATGTTAGTTGTGGAACAATAAATGTTAAGTTTGAATTGCTGTTAATGAAGACACTTCAAAATTAGATCACATTAGTAAATGATCATTGATGAGAGTGTGGCTATAAACCCTTCCCCTAAACCACTCTTCTACCAGTGATTATGCACAGTTTCAGAACAATCCATTTGTGATGTTTCTAAAACTTTTCTAAACATGTAAATACATTGTCTTTAATTGTAGTTCTTTTCAAGTAGTTTTTAATTTAATGTTTAATATAGTTTTAGTTATTATTATTAGTTATGGATCAGTGGTTGAAAACAGGAATTGTTAAAAAAAACCAAACTTGATGTGGGTTATAACCTGTGCCATCAAGTGCCCACAGCTAACTAGTAAACTCGTATTGAGAAATAGTAAAAATGTGCATGCCTCAGATACTGCACAGAAGGAAAGGAAATACTCTGAAGAATATATTAAATATGGGTTTTCATTTGTAGGGGATGATGACTATCCTAAGACTTTGTGTGTTATGTGTAAGAAAATATTATCCAATGGTTGCATGAAACCCTCTCTACTAGTGTGACATTTAGAAAATAAACATACTATGTACAAAAACAAAGAAATACATTATTTTTGGCACTTAGAAAAGTGTCTAACTATTACTTCATATATGATGTCAGGAAAGCAAGACTATGAAAATGCAGTTGAGGCTTTATACCATATTGCTTATCACATACCTAATTGTGGTAAAAACCACACTGTATCTGAAGATTTAATTTCTCATTGTATTAAAAATATATGGGGTTTTTTGTTTGTTTTTTCGTGTGTTTGGGGAAGAACATATCTGCAAAATCAATACTATCTCTTTTTTTAATGATACAATGTTTTGATGAATTCAGAAAATATCTGACATTGTTGAAGCTGTAGTAGTAGCAAATAGAATTAGGAAAAATAAATTATTTTTTATCCAGGTTGATGTGTAGATGTTGCTGATTTATCTATTTTGCTCATTATTATGAGGTATTTGGTAGAAAATGAAATTGAGGAAAACCTGTTGCTTTGTTACCCATTGGAAGAGCATACCACAGGTGAAGATATTTTTAATGCAATCATTGGTTATTTCTTTGAAAAGGACATTAGTTGGTTGAATTGTTGTGGTATATGCTCTAATGGAGGCAATCCTCTGTCAGGTTGTTTTGTGGGCATATGTGGCCAAATTAAAGAAGTAGTTCCCACATACCATGGAGACACTGCTGCATTCATAGACAAAGTCTTGCATCCAAGCCTCTTCCTACTGAACTGAAAAATGTTCTTGATGAGGCTGTAAATATTGTATATATTTTTAAGTCTCAACCATGAAACTCCAGATTGTTTAAAGCACTCTGTAAAAAAGTTAACAACTGCAGATTGTTTAAAGTACTGTGCAAAATAGTTAACAGCATTCACAGCACATTCCTTTGCACATGGAGGCAAGATGGCTATCTCATGGCAAAGTACTTACATCAATGTTTGAACTTAGATATGAAGTCCAAGTATTTTTTGAAGATCATCATTTTCTTCTCAATCCGAATTTTCAGGACAGTGTGGCTGGCTTCAAAGTCTTTCATATTTATCAGATATTTTTCTAGAAATAAATAAACTCAACTTGGGATTTCAAAACAGCTCAATTAGTATATTCAAAATAACCAGTAAAATGGAGTCAATGATTAAAAAACTGGACTTTTGGAAAGTGTGTATTAAAAGAAGTAAGCCTGAAGTTTTTGAAACTGCACAACTTCTTATCTGAGAATGACTTGCTCCTATCCCAAAACATGAAAGAGAATATTGTAAGTCATTTGGAAGATTTTAAAGTGTCCTTTTATTATAAGTACTTCCTTCAATGTGGAAAAGAAAACCGCTGGATTGCAGGTCCTTCCAATGAAGAATTCTTCAAAGAATCTAAACTATCAATCAATAAAAAGGGACAGTTAATCAAACTTTCAACCAATTTTTCTTTAAATTTTGACTTTAAAAGAAAGAATTATATTACCTTTTGGGTAGATGTCGGTGAGGAATACAAAGAACTCAGTGAGAAGGCACTCAAAGACATCTTGCTATTTACTAATACTGAACTAGTGGAGAGATCTTCTTCTTACACCTTCATTAAAAATAAGTACTACAATAAGCTGAGTGCAAGTTTAGGTTTAAGACTGTATCTTGCATCTTTTGAGCCTAATTTCAAGGAACTAAGTGCATCAAAGCAAGCTCAGTGATCTAACAATGTTTCAATTAGCTATTGATCTGCATAACAATTATTAGACTTTTCAGATAATACAAATAAATATTATTATTAATAATAAATTAAAAGCCTGTTAAGTACTTGATCATCATTATCAATATTTAACTGTGTTATAAATATTGTGGTTTGTACTTTTAGTGTAGTAATTTTTCTTTTTTTACTTATTACCTCATTTCCACTATTTTACATTAAGATAGGCACTGAACAAAAGTGTCAGTATTTAAAAACAGCTGTTTTAAAACAAGGTACACTCTATAGAAATGAGTTTAAAAGAGGTACACAGTGGAAAAAGGTTGGAAACCACTAATCTAGATAAATTTTTATGTAGGTATCTACAGTTACTTCAAACTCGACACTCTAACTTATTTTCTCTGTAAGATGTTATTGTTTGAAAGTCTACTTTTTTCCATTAAGTGCACCATCACTCACCAGTCTTCCATCTTAGATACCTTTGAGTCATTGTTTTGATTACAGAATTTCATTAAATATACATCTGGAAAAACTGTGAAATCCATCTTTTTTATTTTTTAGACCAGTCTCACTCTCTTCCACTGTTTTCCTCTTGGCTATTTTGTATAGTCCAGTCCCTTTTACTTTTTTGGGTCTCAAATCTAAAATTCTGTGAGAGGTTATTTTAATATATTATTTTAATTACTCCCCAGGATCTTAATTACAAAATTCAGCTTCTCTCTCTAGGGATGTGGGAGATCTTGTCTTTGTTTCATAAGTGAGTGTTTCCTAGAACATGGTAGATGCTCCATGAAGGTTTGTTAAATGAAAAAATAGCTCTCAAAGTGTGTCAATTTGGTCATGTGCAAAAATGATTTCATATAAGGTGGTTTTAACTATGAAGTAGTTCTGAGAAACAAAATGTAAGCATAATTCATTTGCATTAATGGCTGGGAGAAATTCTAGCTTCAAAAGCATACACATATTCATTGGAAACCTAAGATTTGAAGAGGATTAGTGAAGACCAAGTTTTTCTAACACCCGAAAGAATAAACAGACCTACAATCAGATATATTTTTTAATATAATAGGAAAAACAGACACTTCCTCTCTGACCCCTTTCTAACCTTCCCACCAATCTATAGCAGGAATGGCCAGATGTCTATCAGAGAATTTTGCTCCACCCTCCATAGTGTCAAGTCATTCCTGAGAAACAACTGCCTGCCACTCCTCCCAAGTGTAGGTGGGACTATATGTCATTAGTTCCCACCAATGGACATGATTTATTTCACTTCTGAACTAAGGAGATTAAGAAGTGTCACACCTCCTCTATTCAATCTTTTTCTATCCACTAGTTGACATCAGAAAACTGCAGACTTCCAGCAAGTGCAGAGAAACAAGGTGGAGAGAGCCTGTATCCCTGCATCTTTGTTGTGACTTTGTTAAATTAATATTTATTATATAGAGCTCCCAGGTGTCAAAGGTGAGCCAAATTCAATAAAAGACCATGGGGAATTGAAATAGAGGAGTTTATTACTAATAATTCCTGGAAGAAGTACATGGCACCCTTAATTGCCTTTCAGGGAGGTTAAGCAGGGTGCAGGCCGAGAGAGCAGTAAGAGTTGGGGCACATGTCTTTATAAAAGTCTGTGGGTAGAGTGCTATGGGGTTCCTGGACTAAGGCTGAATTGGTCAATTCAAACCAAAGGACTGGGAGAGAATGCTTATTATAAGGCAGTTTCAAGAATCACATCAGGAACTAACATTTACTTGTGACTCTCTGGGCTGTTATCTAAAACATGTGGTCTAGAGAAAGACTAGTGTCAGTTCAAGGCCACTGCAGGCCACTTAGTTATACAAAATTGATGCCACAGGAATATTATGGAATAGTTTAGCTAAAATTTTAACAATTGTCAAATGAAGGAGAGCCACCTCAAACCAGGAACATGCATAATGGACTTCTACAAGAACACAAAATAGAATTCTGTCTTAGGTTACCAGAATTTTGGGATGTATCTGTTATCGTTGCTAGTATTTTTCTACTTAATATACTATCCTATTAATGTGTGTACAGATATTGGCTCTATAATAATAACATATGTTCCTCACAGGCTGACAATGCATTTCATAAATTTTTATACCCACTATAGTACCTAATAGAGGGCTCATCACATTCCTTTCAGTTCATAAACATTGATGTTTATAAACTGGTGCAGGTCAGATAAGATAATTGAAAGTTATTTTGAGGGAAAACATCTTTTAAGGAATACCTCTTGTTGTCTTCTTGAAACATAAAATAGTATTTTGGATGGTAAGGTAATCTGATTTTATTGCTAGTTGCTGTGTTTTAAACAATCTGAACTTAATTAAAGAATTTTCAGCTTCAATTTTTTCTTTAAAAAACTTTTCCTAACAGTTTTACATCATATCCCCAATGTAGAAATTATCCCCACTTTTAAGCCAGTAAAGACATTTTCTATAGTAACTACAACCCTCTATTGCTCTGAGTTGCTTGTATGTCTGTGTCTCTCTAACTCTACTATTAACTATTTGAAAGCCAGTACCATGCCTTATACATCTTTTTATCTCAGCAGCCTAGAAATTCACTAATGATAAGACTTGGCCTCTTTTCCCAAGATGCGTTCACTTACTAGTAAGTAAGAAATACATGTCTCAATTCTTAGCTTTATGTATAACTGTTTATTCTTAAACTGAGATCACTGAAGCAAATTGTGATTTGTTATCAAGAGAGAAAATGTCTGAAATGAGATCAGTACAGTAAAATAATAAAAAATTTAAATATACCAAAATCTTGCCCATATGCAAATCTGGAAAAATAAGAATGTTTTAAAACATAATAGTTACTACATTTTCTAGGGATGAACTAATAAATGAAAGAAAATGAGCAAGACAATCACATATTTAAAAAATTCTGGTACTACTACAGTGTATGTTAACTCATAATATTTTACTTTATTATATCTCATAGTATTTTTCTAGAGAGGCAAAATGATAAAATAAAAAAAGCATGGCTAGATTGTGAATCTTGATTCTGAAGTGGACTGTATATTATTGGTTAAGTTATTCATTTAACCTTTCTATGCATAAATCAACCTCTTATCTGTGAAATAAGATAGTTGAATCATATATTCTAATTTTATTGTTTCATGACTTATTATGAATACAGGATGACTAAAATATATGGTGTTCATTAAAAATGTGTTTGTCTAGCAACATTTTAGTCAAATATATTATTCTTTAAAAGGTTCATTGCATTTCAAATGTTTGTTATCACTTTACTTTTTACTTTTACCTTGGTTTTAAATTGCTAACTTTTTAAAATATTATATTTTGTTAATTTTAATTTGTTTAAAAATATATAAAAGTATAAAATAAACAATATATACATTCAGGAGAGTTCCAGTCCAGATGATAGAGTAGGTAAATGTTGTGCTTGCCTCCTCTCACGACCATAACAAAAATTACAACTAAACTACAGAATAGCCATCATTGGGAATCACCTGTAGTCTAAGCTGAACAGAAGTCCTATAAATAAGAATATGCAGAAGAAGCCAAATTGAGAATGGCTCACAAGCCCTAAGCAAGCAATATCTGGTTTTAGATTGTCTCATCCTTAATGTAAGGCAGCCCCAAGTCTGGCACTAATGGCAGCCAACCTCTGTTCATAGCTTAGCCTCTCCCAGGCACCTCCAAGCCCAGAGCAGTGGTGACCATCTGCAGGTCACTTTGTAGCTCATTTGAAGGGGCCCCAAGGGAGATTCCCTGGTGGCATAGTGACTAGGCTTCAGCACTCTCAATGCTGCAGACTGGGTTTACTCTCAACCAGGGAACCACCAAAAAAAAAAAAAAAAGAGGGCCCTGGGTAGGTCACAGGAAGTGACTGACCTTGAACTATAAAAAGCCCATCCCAAAAGGCCTCAGAAACAACACACCTGGTGGCCAGCTTCAGAACACACCAGAACACTACCCAAATAACTCCACAAAAAGACAAATCCAAAGGATAGACAAGGCATGTGCCAGAGCCCTGCTAAAGTGAATCTTGCTCTATTGGGTCAGTCCCCATACAACAGATTCTGATTGTAGTCATGACGAGTCCTTACAATCAATGAACTGAAAGATCAGTTCCTCTCATTTATGTGCAAACAGCAGCCAAGGCTCAACTAT
This sequence comes from Lyroderma lyra, assembly GCA_004026885.1. Classification (NCBI taxonomy): domain Eukaryota; kingdom Metazoa; phylum Chordata; class Mammalia; order Chiroptera; family Megadermatidae; genus Lyroderma; species Lyroderma lyra. The sequence continues at coordinate 15,988 of PVJL010010959.1, forward strand.
AGGAGGATGCACACAATTCACACAAGGACATACTTGGTGCATAAAACTCAGGTGACCAGGGAGACTGCACCACTGGGACCCAGGACACCTACTATATAAGGCCACTCTGCTAAGACACAGAGACATGGCAGCTTTACATCATACATAGAAACAAACACAGGAGGCAGCCAAGATGTAAAGACATAGAAACATGCCTCACAAAGATCCAGAAAAAGAACTGAACAAAATGGAGCCAAGCAATCTACCAGATGCAGAATTCAAAACATTGCTTATAAGGATGCTCAAAATCCCAGGGAGAGGAGAGGGGAAAGCTAAATATAAGGTGATGGAAAGAGAAGTCACATTAGGTGGTGAACTTATTATACATCAAGTTGACAATGCAACTGTAGAGTTGTATGCCTGAAACCTATGTAATCCTTGCTAACAGATGTCACCCCAATAAGTCTAACAATAAAAATGAATATATAAAAAAAATCCCAGGGAAAACTTAAACAGAAAGGAAACATAAAAATAGAGAAAGAAAACAAAAAAAGAACCAGTCAGTAATGAAGTGCACAATAACTGAAATGAATACATTAGAGGGAATCAACAGTAAATGAAGCAGAGGAACAAATCAGTGAAGATAGCAGACAACACCCAATCAGAACAGAAAAAAATAATCCAAAAAAATGAGGATAATTTAAAAACCTCTGGGACAATATCAAGTGTAATATCATTTGCATCAGAAGGAAAAGAGAGAGAGAGTAAAAAATTGAAAACGTATTAAAAAATAATGATGGAAAAATTCTATAATCTGGTGAAGAAATTAAAAATACAAACCCAGTAAGTACAGAAAGTCTCTAACAACCTAAAGAGGCCTACACCATGGCAAATATAATTAAAATACCAAAGGTTAAAGACAAAGACAGAATCTTAAAAGCCGCAAGAGCAAAGCACTTAGTTGCCTATGAGGGAGCTCCCATAAAACTGTCAGCTGATCTCTTAACAGAAACTTTGCAGGCCCAAAGAGATTGGTACAACATATTCAAAGTGGTGGAAAGCAAGAACCTAAAACCAAGATTACTCTACACAATAAAGCTATTGTTTAGAATCCAAGGACAGGTAAAGAGCTGCCCAGAGAAGAAAAAGGTAAAGGAGTTCATCACCACCAAACCAGGTAATGTTAAAGACACTTCTTTAAAAAGAAGAAAAAATATGAATAATAAAATGGCAATAAATACATATCTATCAATTACTTTAAATGTAAATGAATTAAATGCTCCAATCAAAAGATAGTGTAGCTGAATGAATAAATAAAAACAAGACCCACACATATGCTGCCTACAAGAGGTTAATTTCAGATGAAAAGGCACACACAGAAAGTAAAGGGATGAAAAAAGATATTCCATGAAAATGAAAACAAACAAACAAACAAAAAAGCTGGGATAACAATACTTGTACCAGACAAAATAAACTTTAAAACAAAGACTATAAAAGACAAAGAAGGACCCATTAATTTCACTCCTGGGTATTTACCTGAAGAAACCCAAAACATTACTTTGAAGGAAAGTGTGCATTTATATGTTTATTGCAGCATTATATACAATAGCCAAGAGATGGTGGCAACTTGAGTGTCAACCAAAGCATAAAAGGATTAAGAAGAGGTGGCAAATATATATACAATGGAATAGTACTCACCCATAAAGAAAATAATACAATCTTACAATCTGCAAAAACATGGAGGGACATAGAGGGTATTGTGCTGAGTAAGTCAGACAGAGAAAGACAAATGTCATTTATATCACATGTGGAATCCAGAGAACAGGAAAAACAAATGAATCAGAAACAAGTCCATAATACAGAGAACAATTTTGATGGTTACCAGACTGAGGGAAGGATGGCTGATGGGGGTCAGGAATTAAGAAGTATAAGTTGATAATTACAAAATATATATAATTATGAAAATGTGGACTATAGCATGGGGAATATAGTCAGCAGTATTTAATAACCATGTACAGTGGCAGATGTGTTTGGGTTTATTGGGATAATTACTTCATAAATTATATAAATGGCTAATCATTGTATAATAAAAAAGTTAAAAGAATTTTAAAGAAAAACTATAAATCATCAATTGAATCAATCTTATAGTTTCCTCACTGAAGGAAATAAACCACTGTTCATATTTTGTTATAGTTCTTTTCAGTATTTTTATTACATATATTTTATAAATTGTAATTGTGCTGTGTATACATTTTTTCTGTTTTTAATTTAATATTACCTTTAGAGCATTTCCCCTTCTCATTGATTTGATACTCCTTTCTATGAAAGATCCAGAATTTATTTCATCACTTCTCTGAGTTTACAGTTTAGTTGTTTGGTTTTACATTTTTAGTTAAAAAAAAGCTGCTCTAAATAAATATCTTTCTCATCAGGCCCTATTTATAAAAGCTGATTATGAAATATAATAAAGTGTACTTCAAATAGAAAAGGCTAAAATTCTATGTTCTTAAGTTAGTTTTCTATGCACGAGAAGTTAGGTTGACATTTATTATAATCTATTAATTTACATTTCCATTTTTTTGTTTGTTTTTTTTTTTGTAATTTTATTTATTATTTTATTTAATTAATTAATTAATTTATTTTGAGTTCTCTTTCCATCACCTTATATTTAGCTTCCCCTCCCTCCTCTCCCACCCCCTCCCCTTTCTCCTCTCAGTTCCTCAACTATTAGTAAATTGAATAACATAAAAACATCTTTTATGGTTTAGAAAGTATATCTAGAAACATTCTTAAATAAGTGATTATAATTATTTATATCTTACTTTTAAAATTAATTATTAACTCAGTGACACCAAGTCAAACCTATAAATAATAATAAATTCATATATATATAATTTTTCTTTAGTAGCATATAGTCATTGTATTTCATCATTATTATCTTTATATTTCTTGCTAAATATTGATGGAAAATGATAGTTATTTGTAAAAACCTGCTTCACATTCAGAATATTTTCTGCAAATGAAGATTTTATTATTTAGATTAAAATACTGCAAATTTTCAAATATTACTCTGACAAAATGCGTTCTGAGCAAAAAGATTCTACTACACATTACATGAAAAGAGGCTGAACACTCTGGGGAACCAGTGGCATGGTATGATAGAAGGGCATGGGAAAACCTATCTTTTTATTTGGCTTTTTAATTATAGCTTTTTGAACATGAGTCACTAAACATGTTGGTGCTTCAGGTTGCATTTTTAGTAAATGAATAGATTTGAGATCATAATCATTCAATTCCCTTTCAACTCTAAAATTTTATGGATTTCTGATTCTCTTTTTCTAAGGTGAGGAAAGAGAAACAACTTGTATCTGAAAAAAAAAAAGATTCTGACCTATGGTAAAAATACACTGATGGCAGAAATGACATTACTACTTTACCTCTCCCTGTATCCATACCCATTGCATTATGATTTTAAAATTTATCACATCAAGAAGTAGGATCTATTTCCCTTTTCCCTGAGTCTAAGTTGGACTTATAACTTGCCTTGGCAAGTAGAGTGTGTAGAAACAAAGATGTGCCCAGTTCTGAGCCAGATCTCAAAAGGCCTAGTGAGTTTTCACTCTCCCTTGCTAAACCTTGCTTGCCACAGCCTTGAGAATGAGCCCATTGAAGGATAAGAGATTACAGTTCAGAAAAGTTGCATTAACTCTCTAACTGATCTTAGTATATAAACTCTTCTATAAAGTTAGACTAGCAGCCTATGGAAAACAAGAGCACATGCTAAACTTACCATAGAAATATCTATTATTGCTGGAAACATGATTGAACTATCACAAATACATAAGATTAGTTATATACAATCTAGAATCTGCAAGTAAAAAATATCTTTAAAATCTCAACAATACAGAAAACAAAAACCAACCATTACCACATCTAAATTACTTGCTTTGCTAAAATATTATTTATTTGGGGAAAATTTAGATACTGAGGAATGTAATTAATGAGTGCATTAATTAGGACACTGAAATAACTTACTAAAACTCTGTTTAGATAAAAAACAAAAGTTACTGTTTATCTTTTAACTGTGTAACAGTTACACATACAGAAACTCAGTAAATATTTGCTTTTGCTATTTTGCTTTCTTTTAATCATTAGTTCTCCTCTGTCTGAATTTTACAAGTGTGGTGAAATTTCACATGATTGTATTGAATTTCATACTTAGGTTTCACAAATATTATCACATACTGATGTGTGTAATCAAGAAAACATATATTTAAACCGACACATGGTTTTTCTTCAATCAGAACTAGAAACAGTCACTTTGTTTTGTGGCTTTATGAAAAATACACTTCTCTGTGTGAACATCAGCCTCTGCTTTCAAAGATTGAAACAGCTACAAAATGAAAGGGGGTCTGTGGTTGTTAAGACAGATGCTGAGCTTACAGCAAGAGCAAATAGAATTTTTGTGGTTGGTACTCAACTTTTGGTGAAGATTAAAGGGTGAAAAGAAAGGCTACCCATTGCTGAGGAAAGAAATCTGGGAACTTTCGGGTCATCATTAAAGCTTTGACCAGATGCAAAATCTTGCTAGGAAAAAGTTTTCTGGTATAGAGGTTTCCAATTTGAAATGCCATTAGGGCCACCTGGAGAGTACCCCAATAAAACTAATAGATTTCTCAGCCTGACCCTGTAGGGGGGCCCAGTTATTTATGTATGCTTTAATGGCTGACTGGAGAGAGGGCAAGATGGCAACTGGGGAGAAGGTCCTTAAAGCCTCTTCCAGCAAACACAATTGAACAGCATTCAGAAGCCAAGAAAGAAGACTGTGAGTGACACAGTGACGGATGAAATCCATGCATCACAATAAAACACCTGAAGGTGGAAGAGAAGGGGACGAGAAGAGAGAGGGGAGGGAGCAGAGACGGATCAGGACAGGACTCCATCAATGCTGACTATTTAGGAGAAGCACAGTGCACAGGAGGGAGGAGGCCAAGAGGTGACAAGAGTGAAAGCCAGCCAAAGTGGCAGAATGGTGGGAAACCGTGGGAGAGTTGGGCCTTAGAGCAGCATTTTGGGGACAGAGCTTTGGGACCAGCCTCTGAAGCTCTTGAGTAGCAAGAGGGCTGAGCAAGGACTTTGAACAGCTGCAGGTCAAGATGGGGACCCAGCTCCCGGAATCCCTTTGGCCCACAGCACACGCATGCATGGCTCCTCCATGGGGCCACTGTTCTGGGCCCACAGCAGAGGTGAGATGGCTGCCTTTGCATGACCCATGACATCAGGCCCATGGCTTTGGACCTGTGGCCCATGCATGCCTGGAGCCCTCAAACGGTGCACACCAGCAGACTCTACCTCTAATGGCTGGTCACTGAAGCAGGGCTGAGAAGAAAGGCAGATCGCATAGCATTCGCTCCAGGCAGCAAGAGTGGCCTCAGGCTGCATCCCCCAGCTTACCCATCAAAGGGCAGGAGGTGGAGCTGCCACAGTGCAGATTTTGTTGGCCTCTCCCCTCTCCTACAGCCTCCCCAACAAATGGCAGGAAGAGGAGGGAAGGTGGATAGATGCACCTCACCTCCAAATGTGGATGGAGACCAGTAAGGAGGCTTCAACACCTCCCCTCTCTCCCAAAATTTGCACTCCTAGTGCCACCTAGTGTCTACCCTACAACAAGAAACCACAAAAATACTAATCAGAGAAGGATAAAGCTCCTGGGCTCTGCTGAATATAAAGCCCTCATACTAAAGAGGAAGGACACAGTGGACAATATCAGTACACTAGGATCTAAAGCTGCTCAGAAAGAAGATGAAAAATATCTAGAAAAAGACCTCATAGACCTAGAAATTTCTGAACTAAGTGACAGAGAATATAAAATAGCCATTCTAAAGGCTCTGAGAGAAATGAAAACATACTGACAGAACACCATAGCTGAGATGAATGACCTAAGAAAAGAAATCCATAAACAAAAGGAACAATTTAAAAAAAAAATTCAAAACATAAGAAAGAATGAGATGAAAATTTGAGAGATAAATAATACAATAAAAGAAGTGAGAAAAGAAATAACTGCCACAGGAAACAGGGCCAACCAGATGGAGAAAAGAATTAGTGATATTGAAGATCACAACATGGAAACATCTCAAAAAGAGGAAGATAAGGAATATAGAACCAAAAGGATTGAAAGAACTCTGCAAGAACTGACTCCATGAGACAAAACAACATCAGATTAACAGGATTAGAAGAAAGAGCAGAACACTCTATGGAGAATATACTCAAACAAATAGTAGATGAGAACTTTCCAAACATATGGAAAGATCTGGAAACCTAAATGCAAGAAGAAAATAGGTCCCCTAGATACCTAGACCTTAGAAGATATTCTCCAAGACACATGGTACTAAACATGTCAAAAACTAAAGGCAAACAGACAGTTCTCAAGGCAGCTATGGAAAAAAGAACTATAATCTTTAGATGAAAACCTATTAGGCTGGCATCAGACTTCTCAGCAGAAACTTGAAAAGCCAGGGGGAAGTGGAATCAAATATTCAAAACTTTAAAAGAGAGAAACTTCCAGCCAAGAATAAATTATCCAGCAAAATTATCTTTCAGTTATGAAGGAGTAATAAACCTTCTCAGACCACAGAAACTGAGGTTATTCACCAACATGAGGCTGGCACTTAAAGAAATACTGGAAGAAGCTGTTTGATATGAAATAAAACATTAGGACAAATGAAATACAGTTGGGGCAACAAAGAAGTAACAAAAATAAAACAAAACAACAACAGACAAGTAATGGCCACAGAAAATACTCACATATCAATCATCACTCTAAATGTTAATTGACTGAACTCACCAATAAAAAGATACAAAGTTGCAGACTGGATTAAAAAACAAAACCCATCCATATGCTGTCTCCAAGAGACATACCTCAGATATAAGGACAAACATTGATTCAGAGTAAAAGGATGTAAACAATACTCCAAGCAAACGGTAACCAGAGAAAAGCAGGAGCTGCCATATTGATATCTGATGAAGCAAAATTCAGGTTAACAAAGATAGCAAGAGACAAATATAGACATTAGGTAGTGATAAAAGGCACAATACAAAAACAAGAAGATTTGACACTAATTAATATATATGCTCCCAACCAGGAAGCACCAAAATATACAAAGAAACTACTAACAAATTTGAAAGGAGAAACTGACAAAAGCACAATCATTGTGGGAGGCTTAAACACCCACTTAACAGCCATGGACAGATCATCCAAACAGAAAATAAGTAAGGAAATATCAGCTCTAAATGACACATTACAGCAATTGGACATAATTGACATTTACAGGACACTTCATCCAGTAAAAAGAGACTATACCTTCTTTTCTAGTGCACATGGAACATTCTCAAGGATAGACGACATGCTGGGACACAAAAGTAGCCTCAGCAAATTCAAGGAGATTGAATAATATCAAGTTACTCTCAGACCACAAAGCTTTGAAATTGGAGATCAACTGTAAAAGAAAAGCAGAAAAAAACACATATACATGGAGATTAAACATCTTATTAAAAATGGATAAAAGAAAAAAGTGAAAGAAGACATAAAAATATATAGAAACTAATGACAATGAAAATACAACATATCAGAATTATTAGAACACAGCACAAGCAGTAATAAGAGGGAAATTTTTATCATTACAAGTCTATCTAAGGAAAGAAGAAAAATCACAAGTAAACATTTTAGCATCCCATCTTAAAGAACTAGAAAAAGAAGAGCAGACAAAACACAAAGTCAGCAGAAGAAAAGAAATAATAAAAATTAAAGCAGAACTAAACCAATTAGAGAACAGAAGGACAATTAAGAAATTAATATTACAAAAGCTGGTTCTTTGAGAAAGTCAACAAAATTGACAAATCCCTGGCTAGACTAATCAAAGGGTGAAAGGAAAGGACACAAATATCCAAAATTAGAAATGAAAGGGGAGAAATTACCACTGATACCACAGAAATACAAAGGATGATAAGAAAAATATTATGAAGAGCTTTCTGCCACTAAATTTAACAAACTAGAAGAAATGGACAAGTTTCTAGAAACTTACAGCCTACCTAGACTGAAGCAAGTACTGGATGATCTAAATAGACCAATCAATAGCAAAGAGATTGAAATGACTATCCATAGTCTCCCTAGAGGCAAAAGCCCTGGACCAGATGGTCTCACGAATGAGTTCTACCAAGCATTCAAAAAATAATTAACACCAATCCTCCTCCAATTCTTCCAAAAATTGAAGAGGTAGCAATACTTCCTAATTTATTCTATGAGGCCAACATTACCATAATACCAAAGCCTGGTAAAAACGACATGCAAAAAGAGAAAACTATAGACCAATATCTCTGATGAACACAGATGAAAATATTCTAAACAAAATATTAGCAAATAGAATACAACAATGTATCAAATAGATTATACATCATGATCAAGTGGGATTCCAGCCAGGGACACAAGGATAGTTCAGCATAAAAAAAATATCAATCAATATGATACACCACATAAACAAAATAAAAGATAAAGACCATGTGGTCATTTCAATTGGTGCAGAAAAAGCATTTGACAAAATACAACATCCATTTATGATCAAAACAATGAATAAAATGGGTATAGAAGGAAAGCATCTCATCATAATAAAGGCCATATATGGCAAACTCTCAGCTAACAACATACCGAATGGGGAAAAGCTGAAGCCCATTCCCCTAAAATCAGGAACAAGACAGGGATGCACCCCTGGTCACCACTGCTATTCAATATAGTACTGGAAGTTCTCGCCACAGCAATCAGGTAAGAGAAAGGAATAAAAGATATCCAAATTGGGAAAGAAGAGGTCAAATTGTCACTATTTGCAGATGACACGATGCTTTATATAGAAACTTCCAAAGATTCCATCAGGAAACTAGTAGAAACAATAAATGAATAGAGTAAAGTCACAGGATACAAAATCAAAGTAAAAAATCACCAGCATTCCTATGCACAAACAACAAATCTTCAGAAAAAGAAAGGAGGGAGTCGATTTCATTTGCTATCACAACAAAAGAATGAAATACCTGGTAATTAACAAAGAACGTGACAGACTTATACATGGAAAAATATAATGTCTTATAAAAGAAATTGAAGCAGACACAAAGAAATGGAATAATATTTCCTGTTTATGGATAGGAAGACTTAACATTGTTAAAATGGCCATTTTGCCCAAAGCAATATACAGATTTAATGCAATACCTATCAAAATTTCACAATCATATTTTCATGAAATAGATAAAAGAATTACCAGATTTATATGGAACCATAAAAGACCTCGAATTGCCAAAGCAATACTACATAAAAAGAATAAGGCTGGTGGTATTACACTCCCTGACTTCAGTTTAGATTACAAAGCATCAATAATAAAAAAAGCGTGGTATTGGGAGAAACAGAAACATAGACCAATGGAACAGAATTGAAAACTCAGAAATAAATCCACAAATTTATGGACAAATAATTTTTGATAAAGGAGCAAAAATTATGCAGTGGGGAAAAGAGCCTCTTCAGTAGGTGGTGCTGAGAAAGCTGGAAAAACATATGCAAAAGAATGAATGCACTGTAAACTGTCACCATATACAAAAATTAACTCAAAATGGATTAAAGACCTTCATATAAGACCTGAAACAATAAACTGTATAGAACAAAATATAGGTACTAAAATTATAGACCTAGGGCTCAAGGAAGACTTCATGATCCCGACGTCAAGGGAAGTAAAAGTGAAAATAAATGAATGGGACTATATCAAACTAAAAAGCTTCTGTACAACAGAAGAAACCATCAACAAAGCAAAGAGACAGCCAAGTGAATGGAAGGAAATGTTTGCAAAGAATGCATCTGATAAGACTCTAATATCTAAAATATATAACAAATGAATACAACTTAACAAAAAGACAAACCACCTAATTAAAAATTGGGCAGAAGAACTAAACAGCCACTTCTCCCATGAAGAAATACAAATGGCCAGCAGACATATGAAAAAATGCTCATCTTTATTAGCTATATGGAAAATGCAAATCAAAATCACAATGAGATACCACCTCACACCTGTTAGAATGGCTATAATCAACAAGACAAGGAATAACAAGTGCTGGAGAGGATGTGGAGAAAAAGGAACTCTCGCACTCTGCTGGTGGGAGTGAAAACTGGTACAATAGCTATGGAAGATGGTATGGAGGTTCCTCAGGAAATTGGGAATGGAGTTACCATATGACCCAGCAATCCCCCTTCTGGGGAATCTACCCAGAAAACTTGAAAACTATAGTCTGGAAAGACTTATGTACCCCAATGTTCATTGCAGCGCTGTTCACAGTGGCCAAAACATAGAAACAACCAAAGTGCCCTGCGACAGATGACTGGATAAAGAAGCTGTGGTTTATATACACAATGAAATATTACTCAGCTATAAGTAAAGATGAAATACTGCCATTTACAACAAAATGGATGGACCTAGAGATCATCATGCTAAGTGAAATAAGTCAGACAGAAAAAACAAAAACTGTATGACTTCACTCATTTGTGGAACATAAAACTGAAAGCAACAAAGAAAAACCAAACAAAAAAACCCATGGACACAATCAATAGTTTAATGTTTATTTGGGGACAAGTGGGGAGGAAATCAGAGAAGGAGGAGGTGGGGAGGGGGCTGAGGGAGGGGGAGCTCAATATATGGTGATGGAAAGAGAACACACTGGATGGTGAACTTATACAATGAGTTGATGATGCATTGTAGAATTGTACACCTGGAACCTATGTAATTCTTGCTAACCAATGTCACCCCAATAAGTCTAACATTAAAAAAATAAATGTTTAATTTAGGGGAATCTGAACTATTTTTCTGAATGCAAATTATTTTTGTTCTTTTGAAGTCCCACATCCTCTGGGTATGGTGGAATGCTTTGTCCTAAACATCAGGGGTGAGCAGAAAGGAAGTGGACAGACTTCATCTTCCCAGGAAAGGAAAGTGTGTCTGAGGTGTCCTAACCATTCAAGATGGTTTTTACATTATGTCAAGGACCCAGCTAAGAGGCATGGTGATAAAGAAAGGGAGAATCTAGGGATTGTTATTGGAAAATCTGGTGTATGTGTATTGCAAGTTAGAATAAATATATTGTAAAGGGAATATGACACAGTCTGAAGGGAAAATTGCACTTACTATAATTTTCTTTATATATTTCTATTTTAAAATTAAATTTATCAGAGTGACATTCATTAGTAAAATTACACAGGTTCCATATGTATAGTTCTTCATCCTCTATGTGTTGCATTGTGTTCTCACTACCCAGTGTGATTTCTCCTTCCATCACCATATATTTGAATGCCCCTCCCTCCTTGCTCACATTCCTTCCTCCTTTCCCTCTGGCAGCTACTAAACATTGCCTGTGTCCATGAGTTTATTTTTTCTATTTTTATTGTTCATTTATTCAGTTCTTTAGATTCCACATATAAGTGAGATTATATGGTATTTGTCTTTCTCAATCTGACTTATTTTGCTTAGCATAGTATCTTTAGTTCCATCCATGTTGTTGCTAAAGGTAAGATTTTATTATTCTTTATGGCCAAGTAGTACTCCATTGTGTTAATGTACCACAACTTCTTTATCCAATTGTTTATCGATAGGCATTTAGGTTGTTTCCATAGCTTGTATTGTGAATAATGCTGCAATAAACATAGGGGTGCATATATTTTTTCAAATTAATGCTTTGGGTTTCTTTGGATAAATACCCAGGAGTGGAATTGCTGGATCATAAGGTTGTTTATATTTTTAATTTTTTGAGGAGCCTCAGTACTGTTTTCCATAGTGGCTAGATGAATTTCCAGTCCCACCAACAGTGCACAAGTGTTCCCTTTTCTCTACATCCTTGTCAACACTTGTTGGTTGATTTATTGATGAAAGCCATTATGACAAGCGTGAGGTGGTATCTCATTGTGGTTTTGACTTGCATTTGTCTGATAATTAGTGATGTTAAGCATCTTCTCATGTGTCTATTGACCATCTGTATGTCATCTTTGGAGAAAAGTCTATCCAGGTCTTCTGCTCATTTTTTCAATTGGGTTGTTTGATTTTTTGGTGTTGAGTTGTATAAATTTATGATATGTTTTGGATATTAACCCTTTATTAGACACCTCATTGGTGAATATTTTTCTCTCATTCTGTAGGATGTCTTTTCAACTTTTTGATGATTTCTTTAACTGTAAAAAACTTTTTAGTCTGATGTAGTCCCATTTGTTTATTTTTTCTTTGTTTTCCTTGCCTGTGAATGTATATTCTTGAAGGTATTATTAAGGATGATGTCTGAGAAGTTACTTCCTACATTTTCTTCTAGGAGTTTTATGATTTTGGGTCTTATATTTAGGCCTTTAATCTATTTTGAGTTTATTTTTGTATATGGTTTAAGAAGGTGGTTCAATTTCTTTTTTTCTTTTTGTATGTATCTGTCCAGTTTCCCCAGCATCATTTGTTGAAAATACTGTCTTTACCCCAATGTGTATTCTTGTTAGCTTTATCATAGATTAATTGGCCATATACACATGAATTATTTCTGGGCTCTTTATTCTTTTCCATTGATCTATATGTCTGTTTTTATGTCATGCTGTTTTGATAACTGTGGCCTTGATGTCTGGTAGTGTAATTTCTCCAACTTTGTTCTTCTTTCTCAGGGTTGCTGTGACTATTCTAGGTCTTTTATGGTTCCATATAAATTTTCAGATTAATTGTCCTATTTTTGTGAAGAAAGCCATTGGTATTTTGATGGGAATTGCATTGTATCTATAGATTGCTTTGGGTAGCAGAAATGTTTTGAATATATTAATTCTTCCTATCTATGAGCATGGTGTTTCCATTTGTTTGCACCTTTGATTTTTCTCTTCAGTGGCATAATTTTGAGTTCAAGTTTTTTACTTTTTTGGTTAAATTTATCCTTAGGTATTTTAATTTTTTGATGCAATTCTAAATGAGATTGTTTTCTTAATTTCTCCTTCAGCTAATTTGTTATTGGTGTATAAGAATGCAACCTACTTCTGGATGTTAATTTTGTATCCTGCTACTTTATTAAATTCATTTATCAATAATTTTGGTTTCAAATCTTTGGGGTTCTCTCTATACAGTATAATGTCATCTGTAAATCATGATAGTTTTACTTATTTTTTTCCTAGTTGGATGCCTTTTATTTGTTTTTCTTGTCTGATTGCTGTGGCTAGAACTTTCAGTACTATGTTGAATAAGAGTGGTGACAGTGGGCATCCATGTCTTGTTTCTGATCTTAAGGGGGATGCTTTTAGCTTTTCTCTATTGAGTATGATGTTAGCTGTGGGTTTGTCATATATAATGTTTATTAAATTGAAATATGTTTCTTTTATTCCCACTTTGCTGAGCATTTTTATCATAAATGGCGGCTGCATTTTGTTAAATGCTTTTTCTGCCTCTATTGAAATGACCATATGATTTTTATTTTTCATTTTGTTTATGTGGTAAATTATATTAATTGATTTACATATATTGAACCAAGCTTGCATCCCAGGAACAAATCTCACTAATCGTGGTGTATGATTATTTTAAATGTATTGCTGAATTTAATTTGCTAATATTTTATTGAAATTTTTTGCACCTATGTTTATTAGGCATATTGGCCTATAGTTTTCTTTTATTGTAGTGTCTTCATCTGGTTTTGGAATCAGAGTAATGATGGCCTCATAAAAATGAATTTGGGAGCCTTCCGTATTCTTGGATTTTTGGAATAGTTTGAGGAAAATAGGTGATAGTTCTTTTTTGAATGTTCAGTAAAATTCACTGGTCATCTGGTCCAGGAGTTTTGTTTGTTGGGAACTTGCTGATTCAATTTCATTGCTAGAAATTAGTCTATTTAGATTTTCTGTTTCTTTTTTATTTAACCTTGGAAGTTTGTGTTTCTAAGAATCTATCCATTTTTTTTTTCCAGATTGCCCAATTTGTTGGTGTGTAGTTGCTCATAGTATTTTTTTTATTTCTTGTATTTCTGTGTTGTCTTTGTCACTTCTCCTCTTTCATTTCTGATTTTATTTATTTAGGTCCTCTCTCTTTTTTTCTGGAGGAGTCTGGTGGATGGTTTGACAATTTTGTTTATCTTTTCAAAGAACCAGCTCTTGGTTTCATTGATCTTTTATATTGTCTTCTTAGTCTCAATTTTGTTTATTTCCTGTCTAATTTTTATTATTCCATTCTGTGTGCTAATTTTGGGCTTTGTTTACTGTATTTTTTTCCAGTTTCATTAGGTGTAAAGTTAAACTGTTTCTTGAGATTTTTCTTGTTTCTTTAGGTAGGCCTACATTGCTATAAATTTTCCTCTCAGGACTGCTTTTGCTGTGTCCCATAGATTTTGGGTAGTTGTGTTTTCATTCTCAATTTTTTTAAGGCACTTTTGAGTTTTTTCTTTATCTCATTGTTGACTCACTCATTGTTTAGTAGCATATTGTTTAACCTCCATGTGTTTGTGCACTTTTCAGGTTTTTTTTTTATTTGATTTCTAGTTTTTTACTGTTGTGGTAAGAAAGGGTGCTTGATATAATATCAATTTTCTTAAATTTATTGAGACTTGTTTTGTGGCAGCTAATGGTGTGCTGTGAGTGGCTCATGGGGCTCTCAGGGAATTTTTTTGTTGCTGTATATTTGTTTGTTTTTGTGTCTGTTTGTCTTTTTCAAAAGAGAACACAGAGATTTTTCCTGTCAACATGGAGGCACTCTAGGTGGATGAGTGATCAGTCCCACCTTACTAATAAGGGAAGACTTCCCCATAGGTCTCTGGTATATCCAGAGTGTGACAAGCAACCAAGCTCATGCACACACACCACGGGAGAGCACCTGGACCTCTAACTAACCTCCATCTCACTGACACAGATAGGCAGAATTCCTCCTGGTGTTCACTGCCAGATGCAACAAGTTTTTCTCTTTCCTGAACAGGGCTCCCAGGCTGGGGATGAGTGTAGTAGAGACTCTCCACCTCTCACTCCTCTGTGGGAGTCTCTGCACCCAAGGTTTCTCTCCCAGAGTTTCCTCACTGTCCATGGGTCTGATGTCACCCTGTTTCCCTACTGCTTTCTATTGGGCTTTCTTCTCCATACCCTCAGTTGTCAAGGCTCTGCTCAGTCAGTCCTCTGATATTTCCAAAGATTGACTGTTTCCCCTATATATGCGCAATCTTGATGTGATCCAGGAAGGCTGTATATGCAGCATCCTCCTAATTGGCCATCTTCCAACTCTTCTACTTATTATAATGACTTGATGACAATGGAGTGGTTGGGTGAGTGGTACCACCAGGGAGATTTTTAGAAAAGAATGAGGATATGTGGTTGAGGATGTATGGAATGTCCACTGTGCTGTGTGTTTTATGTGGCTATTGTTACTTCAGTTCTTAATGTTATTACTTTAGTCTCAAAAATAAAGGCTATGAAAGGTTAAGCAGTTTTTCTGGGAACACATAACAAGGAAATGGCTGCACTGAGATTAAGATTCAGTTTTCAAACTCTAAAGTTTATGTCCTTTTATTTTATTATTTAATTATAAAATAGTCTCTTTTTAAAATAGGATTTGCAAGCAAAAATAAGAAAACACAGTGAGATAATTTATATGTTAAATATCTGAGATAATGGGTTTGAGAAACAGCCTTGAAGAAAAACCCAAAAGCTCAGGGCACAAGAAATACAAAGTGGAATTTTTAATTGGGAAATTAGTTGGAGCCCCCTGGTGCTCTGAAGCTGGAAAGACACTTCAGAAATTCCTTAATTAAAACTCTATACACTTTCTCTTCCAGTCATTTAATGACTCTGGGAAATGGGCAAGATTTGGGAGAGGCACCTTTCTTTAGCCAGGGGCTATTTTCTGAAAGGGTCTCAGCTCTGAGTTGTCAGCAGGCAATACTGCTGGTGCTGTGGGCATTGGGTTGTAGGAGGCACAACATAGCACCCACTTCAGCTCTGTTCTTTCAGGTAATCATCCACTTGCATGCTCCACTATTGCTTTTCATCATTGCTTTCTTCTCCCACTTCAGTCGTTCAATTTAGGGGACAGACCATTCACATTTACTGAGTATTGTATGCTTGGCACTGTGGTAGATATGTCACACATATAATGTTAATTAACCCCCAAAACAGTTCTAAGAAGTATGAAGAAACTGAAGTTTATAGAGTTACTTGCCCAAGGTGGCAAGGGCTAGTTCCCAACACAAAGCAGTTTATGGCCAAAAGCTATGCTTCTCTTGTGACATTGCTTTATCTCTCTTTTGTGTTTATTATGTTATTTCTATCTGCAGTTTCCAATATTACTATTTCTTGTATTCCTCCAGCAGATATCTCTAAAATATGCCTTAGCACATAGCTTTTTGGAAATGTGTTTATTTCATTTAAAAATTATTAACATCATGTCTCTTAATACACTGTATTTAATTTGCAGGGAACTTTACAACTTAAAATCTGGTAATCATCAAGGACCTATAAATATTAAGGTGAAGACAAATAATTTTATTATGTTTATCAGAAGCTCACCAATTTAATTTTGAATGTTTTCATAAAAAATTCTTACAATATAATAAAAACAAATTATTAGATTGGGATCAGTTTCTTAGACCTCATTTAGTAAGCCATTAAAATTCTGTCTTTTCTTAACTTTCAGTAATGACTTAAAGAATCATGACTTGGAGAATCTTGAAAGCAATAACATAATCATAGAAGTTTTCCTGGGTGTAGTAAATTTGGAAGGTTTTTTAAAAAAATAAGAATAATAAAATTAAGTCAATTTAGTGACTGACAAAAGGTAATTTTCTCTCCTAGATTTTTTCCATGTAAATTTTCAGTGTTCCTATTCCAAAACAGTTTATGCATTTTATTTTCTTTAAAAACAAACAAACAAACAACCTTCTCCAAAGAGGACACATAGATAACTAATAGACATATAAGAAGATGCTCAACAATAATAATCAGAGAAATGCAAATTAAAATCACAATAAGATATCACTCCATACCTGTCTGAATGCCTATCATCAATAAATCAACAAATACCAAATGTTGATGAGGATGTGGAGAAAAAAGAACTCTCGTGCACTGTTTGGTGGGATTGCAAATTGGTACAGCAACTATGGAAATCAGTATGGAGATTCCTCAAAAATTAAAAATGGAACTAATTTATAACCCAGCAATTCCACTTCTTGGTATTTATCTAAAGAAATCCAAACATTAATTAAAAAAAACTATGCATTCCTATATTCATTGCAGCATTATTTACAGTAGCCGAACTATGGAAGCAACCTAAATGTTCATCAATAGATGATTGGATAAAAGAGGTGGTACATATATACAATGGAATATAAACTTGGACATAAAAAAGAATTAAATCTTATCATTTGTAACAAATGGATGGACCTAGAGCACATTATATTAGTGAAATAAATCATACAGAGAAAGTCAAACGACCATAAAATTTTACTTATTTGTGGAATCTAAAGTGCAAAATAAATGCACAAACAAAACAGAAATAGACTTACAGATACAGAGAACAAACTGATATTTGGCAGATGGAAAAATAGTCATGAGGATGTAAAATACAGAATAGAAAATATAGTTAATAATATTGTAATAACTATGCATGTTGGTGTGTGGGTACTAGACTTATTGGGGGGATAACTTTGTAAATTGTACAAATGTCTAACTACTATGTTGTATATCTAAAACTAATACAATATTGAATGTCAACTGTAATTGAAAAATATAATAAAAATTTTAAAAATTGCCATGGGGGAAAATGTTTCTTGGTGACAATTTTTTTTTACAAAATTGTTGCAGTTCAATTAATTTTAAGCAAGTTTCTGGTTCTTTTCTCACTTCCACTGAAATCTTAAGATCCCTTTAAAGATTTTTGGCCATTCTTACAAATTATCTCCAAAATACATTATTGTGACTCCAACTTTCACACCAGTGAAAATTTCCCCCTACTATAAAAGGTAATGTAATTTTTTGGTATTGTTTGGCAACAAATTTCCGACTTTGGAAGCTACTGATTTTCTATACCCATTTATCAAATCAACCAGTTGTTCTTATTATAGAGATGCCTCTCTAGAGTGTGAAAAATCTTATTACCTTCATGTAAGGAGCTATTTTCTATTTTGTGCATTTTCTTACAAAGAGACTGGATTTAAGATTTTTTTTATTGTTAAATTTATTGGGGTGACATTGATTAGTAAAAATTACATAGGTTCAAGGTGTGCAATTCTACAATACATCATCTATGCATTGTATTATGTGTTCATCATCCAGAGTCAGTCTCAAAGCCCATTTTTCAAGGTCAGAGTCATGGTGCTCAACAAAGAAATGTGCCAAAGTCCTAGGCAAAAGTCTAAGGTTGATATGCCACTTTTTCTTCCATTCTTAGATGAATAGAAGTGATGATTCTTTTTTTTAAATTAAGTTTGTTGGTATGACATTGGTTAGTAAAATTATATAGGTTTCAAGTGTACAATCCT
Organism: Lyroderma lyra; assembly: GCA_004026885.1. Lineage (NCBI taxonomy): Eukaryota > Metazoa > Chordata > Mammalia > Chiroptera > Megadermatidae > Lyroderma > Lyroderma lyra. Next base: position 34,504 of record PVJL010010959.1, read on the forward strand.
ATACTACATCATTTATGTGTTGCACTGTGTGCTCACCACCCAGAGTCAGTTCTCCTTCCATCACAATATATTTGACCCCCCTTCTTCCTCTACCACATGCCTCTTCCCAAACCTTCTGGTAACCATTAAAGTGTTATCTGTGTCTATGAGTTTTTGTTTCTTTGTTTTTTGTTTGCCTTGTTCCTTTGTTGCTTTCAGTTTTATATCCTGCATATGAGTGAAGTTATATGGTTCTTGACCTTTCCTGTCTGACTTACTTTGCTTAGCACGACAATCTAACATTTTTCTTTCAATCTTGCTACTCACATTTGGAAGCAGATGCTTAGGCAGGCTCTCAAGAATTCTCTGTTCAAGTTCCTTAAAGGTTAAGTTTATACAGAGTGGTGGTCAAGCACTACAGCAAAAGAAACTTCTGGAAGGCTTTCTTCATTTCTTTAACGCTATCTTCTTCTTCATTCTTTTATTTTATTTAAAACCAATAATATTTTTTAGTACCTTACTAGTTAAGCATTTTCCATTAGTACCTCAAAAAACAGAAAGTATTTTTGAGTTTTAACCACCCTGATTAGTAAAAACATTGACACACAAAATGACTTAAAGTTTGTATGCTTTAAAGATCAAGTAATTTAAAAATACCTTTTGTTCTTAGTTTTATGTGTAGGAAAATGTTGAGGTTAATTTACTGATCATGTGGGATAATTTGATTCTCAATCAGTAAATTTAAAAGATCTTTCATAACATAAAAAAGATCCAGCCCTGCCAAGGACAAATGACTGGCACTGAAATTCCTTTGTTAGCTTAAGTCATTGATATATAAAGCAAAAGAAAATTATTTGGCAGAAAAGAGAGGAATGTCCAGATGTTTTCTATCTATTTTCTCATTGATTGTATAATTAAAATTCCCTTTAATCATCAGAAAAATTGAGATAGAATGTTTGTAATAGAACAGTACTGTGTTTTAAAAAAATAGTTGTTCTGTGGTAGGTTCACTAGTAATGAAGTACTGGCAGTAACTAATTTGTGAATTTGCCCTATGAGAAAAAGATATACAGACAGTTCACTGGCTTATTTGTAAAACTTGTGTCAGATAAGATCAAATTGTAATCCAGTAAAATGAACGTGAATTAGCAATGGTCACCTGATTTTCAGGTAATATTTCCCTTTATCTGAAGCAGGATTCACCTTTGATGAATTAAGATGTGAACGAGTGTATTTGTGGGGTTAGTTACTAGTGAAAAAACCAATAAACTAGTTAGTAAACTACTTACAGTTCATATCACCAGCAATTATAGGATGGAATTTATGTACCTGGGAACCCTGACCTAATCTTGCTAAATATTCTTGCTTTCATATTCTGTGAAATGATTTGCTTCTTGATCAACATGAGTATTAGTTGCTAGAACTACATTACCATGTGTTGCTTCTATGTTCCATCTACTGATCACTAGATTGTATATTATTACTCTTACATATAAAATCTGTATGTATATGCATATGCATGCTTTTAGTTGGTGGATGACTTTCTTTTTAGGTTGAGTGATTACATAGAACCTTGTGGTGATTTTGTATTACGTTATATCTGCATCTATACCTATAGCTATTATCTATAATAGCTATAGGTAAGGGCTAATAAATTTTGCCTCTATTGTGTTTTTTTTGTTATATTCGACATATCTGGATATAACTTGTTTTGTGTAGTCATATGGTGTCTCTTCTCCATCATTCTTGACTTTTCTCACACAGATGCTTACATTTTGGATGCAGTGCTTGTTTATATGGAGTCAAAATTTATCAGCCCACCCACAAATATCTATCTTTATCTCTATATAACATATGTTATATCCAAATATATATCTATAGCTACCTATATCATCTAAATTTATGTCTATATAACATCTATCATTTTGGTTGATAAATGGTATGAAGAATGGTTTTAAAATGGAAAACAAATAAACCAAAACAAAAATTTCAGTGATTAACCTGTAATTTCGAGGGTGTTTTCTTTTTACTTAGTGGTTATTTTCATGGTCTTTACATTGGTCCAATGAATTAGACAATACTGTGATGATTTTAGGGATGCTGATGAGACAAAATACAGGAACATAGAATCTTCGTCCCAGATGTTCTGAGCAAAGGCTATAGGGGTATAATAATGGTGGATCCAGTACTACAGAGAAAGCAGTATTGTTGTTCTACTTGCTATGTTTAGGGAAAAGGAATGAGGAAGAACTTAAAGAGGGTTTATTTTCCTGTGGATCCTTGAAAGCCTGAGAGGTTCCTGATGGATAATGACTTACAACCAAGGAGCTAAAAGCACAGAAGGGTAGTGCAGGAAGCACAGGTCCATTCAAATAATTGCTATGTTTATTAACCATTTACTATAAACCATGTGCAGTGCTAAGGATTTCTCACAGATTATCTCATTTAACAGCTAGAGATGGGTACCATCATTACCTTCATTCTGTGCATGAGGCTAGCAGAAGACCAGGGAAGTTAGGTAATTTGAGGTATCTGCAATTTAATCCTGTGTAATTTTACTTGAAAGTCAACCTCTCTGGGCCATTACACTGGTCTGACTCAAAATATAAACAGTATCCTCGTTGCATAATTAAGCAAAGGTGTCATCATCATTCAAATTAGGACTTTGAAAGATCTGTATCAGTACCAGGAAACATTCCTGCAACAAACATTGCAAAATGAATAAATAAACAAACAAACAAACAAACAAACAAATAAAAGAACTGCTGTCTGCTGCAGTCAGCTGTTCTTTTTCTTCTCTCTAAGCCTTGGTGGTTCAATTAGGAAGTGAAGATTACAGCAAAGTTTGGGAAAGGAGAGGGTGATATTCAGGGTTTGACCTGTCATAACTGCTTACCAGTTGCAAAAATGCTTCAATACCTGCTCTGTATTTCCTAATCATGATTTTTTTGGGGTATAGATTTTGTATGGTTTTTGTTGGTGTTTGACTATTTTTTAGGTACTGAAAACTTACAGCACAGCAACATGACCCATGATTTAGCACATTGTTTTATTTAATTTTTCAAAAATCCAAGAGGCAGGTTACTATTACTCTAACTCATCAATTCTTCATTTCACATTCTCCCTATTCCCCAAAATTTTAACATGTTTAAGTCAGGATGTATCTTGCAACTGATGGTGTGTGTATCTAGTTTAATTGTCAGTGTTGTTATTTTTTTTCTTAGTGGCACATAAAATAAACTTCAGCTTAAAAAATGATGGTGTTTTGGATACAATGAATACAGTATCTCCATTTTACAGAAGCAACTGTGGAAATGAAATAATTTCTTCTATGTTACCCAAGTAAAGATTGGTTATGACAGGTGATGGCTAATTGTTGAGAAAATCCTAGGCACGGTTGGTTTACATTTTACAACTGTCCTTGCAATTAAGTCTGCCATGAGACACAACTCTAGATAACATTATATAAATAGATAACTAGATAGAAACCATTTGCATTTCTCCACTTTATTTTTCCAATCAGCCACTGGATACCAATGTCCAGGGCAATCCTGGAAGCCACCTGTTGAACTTCTGCCATTTTGATTCATGAATGACTGCATGGAGGTGAGCTGTCTTCCATTCCCTACTTTCTCTAGTCTACTGATCGACTTTATGTAGTGAGAAATAAACTAATATTGTGTTAAGCCATTGAAATTTTTGGATTAATATGTTTCAAATATATCATGTTTCTTTCATAAATACACTGGTAGAGCTGAGATTCAAACTTTGTCATTCTAGTTCCAAATTAGCGTATCTTAAAGTTAACAGGCATTATATTGCATATCTTAAAGTTAAACAGGTATTATATTGAATAAAAGTTTTCATGGTAAAAAAAGTTTAGGAAACACTTAGTTGAGCAAATTCCTCAATGTAAATGTACCTAAAGCCATGCCGGCATGCAATGTGCATCTCTAAAAAGTGTCATATGCAGTTTTGATAGCTCTGTATGACATTGACATTAACTCTATGGTAGACCTCTCTTAATAACATTAGATTACGTCTGTGTAAAATGTGTCAGTTTTTATAGGGTCATATCCTTTATGTAGGCTGATAAATACATTTGAAATTATATTTATAAATAAACCTCTCTAATATTAATGATTTTAGGGTGTTACATTTTCCAGTATAGTCAGTAAATTTCATATCCATTCAAGAGAGTTAATTATGATATAACTTACATTGTGCAAGTTATAAAATAATTATTTTTATTAAAAGTCTTTTGAGGACAGGCTTTGAGATTTTCTTGTTTATCACTGTATTCACTGTTCCCTGCATAATGCCTAGTGCATAGTGGGCATTCAGAAAATACTTGCTATTCTAGTTAAAAGAGGTAGCATAATGTAGTGAGATGAATGTTGAATTTGGTGTCAAAAAGTGTTCTCAGCATGGTATCTATGGACCTTAGTTTTCTCATTTATAAAATAAGGGCAATAATATTACTGTACTTACTTTAAATAATTCTGTGATGTTAAAATAAGATAATAATATTTCATTTTATTAAATATGAGCACTTTGTAAAACTATAATGTAAGATATTAACACCACTACTGAAATGAAACATTTAGTGTTCAGTAGATTATATCTAAAACATATATGAGAAGGGACTAAAAAAATAACTGGACTTACCTTTCTTTGATGTGAGAGGGATTGTGCACTCAAAATTTATTCCTCTGAGTCAAATGTTCAACCAAAGTTTATATCTGAAAGTTTTGAGAAGATTCCTTCATGATTTGCAGAAGAAATGTCCCAAGTTGTGGCAAACAGATTACTGGTTCTTCCACCATGACAATACACCTGACTATACTGTGCTGAGTGTTCAGCAATTTTTGACCAAAAACAACATGACCCCCCTCCCCATTCCCCACCCTTCCTATTCACTTGATGTCACCCTAAGTGATATTTTTTTTGTTGTTTCCTTGGATGTAAAAATTTCTCATAAGGAAACATTTTGTCAATGTGGAAGAGGTTAAACAAAACACAGCAGAAGCACTAAAAGGCATCAACATTGAAAAGTTAAAAAACTGTTTTGAATCATGGAAAAAGCATCTTGATAGGTGTATTGCATCAAAGAGCACTTTGAAGGTGACTGAAGTTTAAACATGTAAGAATGAATACACATTTTTAATTTTTTATTTATTATTATTTTTCAATTCATTTTTATTGATAGAGTTTTTGGGGTGACATTTGTTAGCAAGAATTACATAGGTTTCAGGCATACAATTCTATAGTGCATTGTCAACTTGTTGAATAACAAATTCACCACCCAGTGTGAGTTCTCTTTCCATCACCTTATATTAAGCTTCCCCCCTCCTCTCCCACCCCCTCCCCTTTCTCACCTCCCTAACCCACTCATCCCCAAATAAACATTAAGCTATTGATTGTGTCCATGGGTTTTTTGTTTGTTTTTCTTTGTTACTTTCAGTTTTATATTCCCCATATGAGTGAAGTCATACATACGGTTTTTGGTTTTTGCTGTCTGGCTTATTTCACTTAGCATGATGATCTCTAGGTCCGTTCATTTTGTTGTAAATGGAAATATTTCATCTTTCCTTGTAGCTGAGTAATATTCCATTGTGTATATGTACCACAGCTTCTTTATCCAATCGTCTTCGCAGGACACTTTGGTTGTTTCCATGTTTTGCCCACTGAAATACACAGTTCTTTATAAATAAATTCTGGTGTGTTTTTGGGGTCCCCCCTCATATTTTCCCACAATTGTTTGGCTTTGGTACAGACTTCATGTTAGATATAAATAATACAACTGAATCGTATGTCTCTTCTCTTTGGAACATGAGGAAACTTGAAATGCAGTAAAACACATGCTCATTCTTACTTAACTCCCAGAGTCATTTTGTTTTCTGGGTGTACCAGATAGTCATATGGAAATGCATTCAGCAAGTATCTGAAAGAAGGATATGAAAAACTCCAGGAGGACCAGAAAAAGTTATTGAAAACCACATGATGAATAATTTTTTAGATGATCTATCTAGGAAAAACAATTTAAATTTGGAAGTTTTTTTCTTTCTTTCTGAATTTTGCCATGTCTGTTTGCCTTAGATGAGCAACACATTAATAATAATAAAACAAAACAGATTAGTGTTTGAGTAAGTGTCCTTCATGTCCACCCCTGATTTTCCTTTGGTTCTATATAAGAAAAGGTTAATTACTTTCATTGGCATAAGCTTATCATTTTGAAAAGTACTTGGATAAAATGTGTCCTGTTGTACTGAGTATTCTCCCTGTGAATGTACTTCGTACATTGGATGTGTTGTCAAGTGTATTTGGATCCTCTTTAAGTGTTAGTGAAATTATCCTCTTTTCTTTCAAACAGATCTATTGCCACTGCTGGATCAGATGTTTTTGTTACCAAATGACAGGCCACATATGTGGGGTACTTTCAGACAGCAATGCGTGGTGCTGCAGCAAGAGAAGAAAATAAAGCCCTTAGGTTTTGGTAATGGCCTGAATGACTTATTCCCTTTTCCAAGAAATAATTCCAGAAACAAAATGTTTTCTCCTGAACTTAAATGAAAAGCAGATACAACAAAAGCTTTAAACTGAGAAATAATAAATTCACTGGCATCAGGTACTGAAGAAATTGCAAATTATTTAGACTTCTCAAAAAATTGGCTATGTTTGTTAGTTGGGAGTCCAAAACTTCTCTGGAAATTATTGTCTATGTTAACCATAAAACTACTAAACAGTTTATTATTGTCAAATTCACTTAAAATAGATGACCTTGATCTCTAAGTAATTCCCTTTAGGGAATCACCTATGGTAAGAGTATATTTTAGAAATCTATTGTTAAACATTTCAATAAACCAATATGATTGAAAAAATTTGATATTCCTATGGAAATTTCCATGCTTTTATTGCTCTTTCCATATTATTAACACTAGTGATTTCTATACTAAAGAATCTGGAATTAGCATTTTTTCAGTTTAAAGTAAAGTTTATGAATACTGATGGAAAGAATGTTACTGTAGAAATTAATTTGTTTACTGGTCTGCATTGCGTTATCCTTCTTAATCTTTAAGTTTACCTTATTCTTATTCTCCAAGTTTACCTTAAACTACTGTCAACCTAAATTATTTCTCTGATTCAATCACAGATATAGCCTATAAATTTGCCATGAAAGAGATGCAGGCTTAAAATATTTGTTTGATTTAGTTTTCTGATGAAGCCATATAAAAGTTATTGTTGAGATCATATACAGACTCTATGATATAGATTTAAGGTATAGATAAACAACCATCCCTGTTTACCTAGGACTGATGGGTTTCCTGGGGCACAAGAGAGTTTTCTGCAAACTGGAACAGTTACTCATTCTAGTGCATTAATAATATACAATAAAATTATATAAAAATACCTAATGTAATAGCAAAACATTAATTATAGAGTATATATCCCCAGTAAGTCTTCATTTTATTTTTTTTAGAAATTGTCATTAGATTGAACTCATTTTTTGAACTACTTCTTATTTAATTACTAATTATTTTAACAAAGATAAGGATATTTTAGACTTCTAAAAACTATGATTTATCTAATTATTTTACTATACTCAAATATATAATTTGTTGAAATCTTTCTATATTAGTTTTAATTCAATAAGACATAAGAATTTACAGACCAATAACTTTAAGAAATATTTTAATGTTTTATTTTCCAGTTGCTTATTATTTGGGTTGAGATATTTACTTTTCAAGGTCATTTTACTCCTTTGTAAATTTTAGCAGAGTAATTTAGCAGAGTTAATTTTTCATGTACTGTGTTTTCCTGTGAGTCAGACACTTAGGTTTTACATTTAAAAGAAAATAAATTTGTTGTCAACACTTCCTAGTTCTTTATATTTTCTCAAAGCTCTGGCTTGTAAAACAGGTCTGATGTGTGTTGGCTTTCTCTTATAGATGACTCTGCACTCTCCTGTGAAATTTTGTAATTTAATGAGCTTTACCCATTCCAAATATTAACTATTTTAAGATTTATTCTAATAAAAGAGTACCTATCAGATTTCTGGAGCCTTTGAGCTTGAAAGAACAATCTTAGAATGAAGGCTTTCTTGAAATGGGGATTAAAATGGCAGCACGAGAGAAGCTCCAGGAAAACTCTCTTGAAAGTTACAACAAATTGAACAACTATAATTCAACAAAGAATTCCTACACAACCCCTGAACACAGCTAAGAGACCCACTCATCACATCAAAGTACCTGCAGGTAGGAAAAGATGGGAGAAACAAAGAGAACTAAAGGGTAAAATGCAAAGAGGGCAGCCATGGGACCCTGCTTGAAACTCACTGCAGTCATGGGAGAGAGGAGGAAGAGGGCAGTGGGCGAGCATCCCAGACCCCACTGTGGTCCTAGGAGAGAGAGAAAGAGGGCCAGAGGTGGGAGGCCATAAGACATCCTGGTCTGGACCTCACTCCAGTCCCAGGAGAAAGAGAAGAAGAGGCAGAAGTGAGGGCCGTGAGATGCTGCAAACCAGATATCACTCAAGTCCTGGGAGAGAGAAGGAGATGCAGAAGTGGGGCCTGTGAGATGCAGCAGCCCAAACCTAACTCCTAGGAGAGAGAAGGTGTGAAAAAGATGTGGCTTTGTTTCTTTGGCCATGAGCATTCCTGCTTGAGGGATCAGCATATAAGATGGCTGAACCCAACACTTGGGGCAGAGACCTTGGGGCAAAGATGATATAGAAAAGCATAAGCCTGCACTACCCTCACTGCCTTCACTGCCCTCAGCACCAGACAGAAAACAAACACACAGTACCTGGTCACCTTCTGCTATCCTCCAAGAGCCTTCTTCCTTCACCTCCTCTCAATGTTTTTGCCAGCCCCAGAAGAAACTGTGGCAGTGAGTGGGAGGTTAAAGAGTAGAATATCTACAGCCCTGAGAATGGAGGAGACAGTTCCTGAGTAGTAGATACACAGTGCAGCTAGTTCCAGCGACAGGGAGGAAATGGTAGAGGAGGGACAGCAGCAGCAGACTGACAGTCGCCACCATCCAGAGACACAAACACAGCAGCTGCCTCTCAACAAAATTCCCATCTCCACCCTTCTCAGCTAAAATCAGCTGAAGAGCTCAGGGCAGCTGAGACACACTGGTGCTTCAGCTTTTGGCCACTGGGAGAGCACAGGGGTTCCAGAGGTTAAGAGATTTATAGCCCACCACATTCTTTCATGGGTGGCACACTGAGACCAAGGCAACCTGGTAAAAGAGGAACAGCTTACCTCACAGAAAACCACCCACTGAAAAAATAAACAAACAAACAAAAACAGTAATAAATAACACAGGAGAAAATAAAATGACACAGTGATACTCACTGGTAAACAAAAGAAAAACCTCTTCATATCTACCAGCTATGGTACCCATTTCTCTAGATGCCCAGAAAAGGAAACAATTCAATAATAAATATGAACAACCAAGCTAGCAAGTCTGCTCAGAAAGAAAATGAAAAATCTTTAGGAAATGATCTTAAAGATACAGAATTATGTGATTTAAATGATGGAGAATTTTAGATGGCAATTTTGAAAAAAAACTTAATGAGGTGCAAGAAAATATGCATAGGTAGTTTAATAATCTCAGAAATAAAATAAACAAACAAAAGGAATATTTTACCAAAGAGTTTGAAATTTTAAAGAGCCAACTAGAAATTCTGAAGATGAAGAACTCAATAAAACAGATAAAAAATGAAATAACTAGCTTAGAAAATAAAGTTGACCAGATAGAGGAAAGAAGTAGTATCAAAGATAGAAACATGATGTCGCAGAAGGAAAAAGAGAGAGACTTAAGAGTTAAAATAAATAAAAACTGACAACTGATATGCCATTGCCTATAATAAAATGCATCATACATTTTCATTGCCATCCTTAGATAGAAGAAATTAAAAAAATGTTATTTATGTAGCTCTTGAAAAATGGATGCAATCTGTAGTTAATGGCATAACACTACGAACATTTCGTTGTGAAGAAACGTGATTCCAAATTAAGGTGAGCGATTTAGCAAACACGTTTAGAGACTGCAGGTATTTAAGGCCCTGTTCCAGTCACTGCAGCACAGACTGGGTGGAACAGAAAAATGAGCTCCCAGCCTCAGGGGAGGAAAGACACATCTGTGTCCCCAAACAGGCACTTGGCCCTGGGCCTTTGTGTCTCAGCTCAGGATGTGCCTTTGGAAGGTTCTTCCACAGTTGACTATATGGAAAACTCTTACATATCCTTCAAGGCTTTGTTCAAAGTTTTCTTCTTGTATCAGTTTTCTTGAGCTTTCCTAAGGGAGATTTCCTGTTTATTTCTCTGTTACAAGACCGGTTATGATATGCTTCACATTATGCTGGAGTTATGTGTCTATGAATCCAGGTTTGGTCATCTCCTGAGCCTGACCTCTGAAGAGTCACTCAGGATGTATCCTAACATTACCAGTAATAAAATAAATAAAAAAACTCTGCAAGAACTATCTGCCTCCATTAGAAAGAGCAACATAAGAATAAAAAGTGTACTTCAAAGAGAAGAAAGGAAGAAGGGCACAAAAACTGTACTCAAACAAATAGTCGACAAGAACTTCCCAAGTCTATGAAAAGAACTGGAACCTGGAACCCAAGAAGCAAACAAGACACCTAACTACCTGAATTTTAGCAAACCTTCTTCAAGATGTATTATATTAAGGATGTCAAAGATCAATGACAAAGAAAGAAATCTCAAGGAAGCCAGGAAAGAGAAATCTGTAACTTATATAGGAAAGCTCATCAGATTATCATCAGACTTATCAGCAGAAAGTCTTCAAGCCAGGATGGAGTGGAACCAAGTATTTAAAATATTGAAAGAAAGAAATTACTAGCCAAGGGTAACTTATCCAACAAAGTTATTCTTTATATATAAAGGAGAAATAAAGACATTTTCAGACATACAGAAGCTGAACTAAGTCTCCAGCACAAGGATGGCATTTCAGGAAATACTAAAGGAGACTATTTGACCTGAAACAAAAAGTCTAATTAAATAGGAATAAATTGGGACAACAACAAAAAAATGGGGTGGAAGTAAAGCTTTCAATTTCCAAAGAAAAATAGAGATGAAGGGCATGCTTAAGAATAGGGGCCACTGCATATATAAAACTTCCTTTTACATAACATTCATTGTAACCAGTCCAAAAAAAAATCCAAATTTGAGACATATAACATAAACAAAAGAAAAGAGAGAGAGAAAAAATACAGAACACCATAAAAAAAAAAGAAAACACCAAACTACCAGAAAACAAAGGATAAAATGGCTATAGAAAAATCTTCACATATCAATAATCACCCTAAAAGTAAATGGACAGAACTCACCAATAAAATGCAAAGAGTAGCAGATTGGATCAAAAAAACAAAATCCAACCATGTGCTGCCTCCAAGACATGCATCTCAGCTACAAGTATAAAC
>PVJL010010960.1:0-25755 GCA_004026885.1 Lyroderma lyra
TAAGACCTGCAACAATAAACTGTATAGAAGAAGACAGAGGTACTAAACTTATAGACCTAGGACTCAAGGAAGACTTCATGAACCTGTCCTCAAAGGCAAGGGAAGTAAAAGCAAAAATAAATGAATGGGACTATATCAAACTAAAAAGCTTCTGCACAGCAAAAGAAACCATCAACAAGGCAAAGAGACAGCCAACTGAATGGGAGAAAATATTTGCCAATAACGCATCAGAAAAGGGTCTAATATCTAAAATATATAAAGAACTAAGAAGACTTAACAACAAAAAAACAAACAACCCAATTAAAAAGTGGGCAGAAGAACTAAACAGACACTTCTCCCATGAGGAAATACAAATGGCCAACAGACATATGAAAAAATGCTCATTCTCATTAGCTATCAGGGAAATGCAAATCAAAACCACAATGAGATATCACCTCACACCTGTGAGAATGGCTATTATAAAAAAGACAAGGAATAACAAGTGCTGGAGAGAATGTGGAGAAAAAGGAACTCTGGTACACTGCTGGTGGGAGTGCAAAATGGTACAACCACTGTGGAAGGCAGTGTGGAGGGTCCTCAGAAAATTGGGAATGGAGCTACCATTTGACCCAGCAATCCCCCTTCTGGGGATGTACCCAAAGAACTTGAAAACCTTTGTCCGCAAAGACTTATGTGACCAAATGTTCATTGCAGCACTGTTCACAGTGGCCAAAACATGGAAACAACCAAGGTGCCCTGTGACAGATGACTGGATAAAGAAGCTGTGGTACATATACACAATGGAATATTACTCAGCTGTAAGAAAAGATGAAATATTGCCATTTGCAACAAAATGGATGGACCTGAAGATCATCATGCTAAGTGAAATAAGCCAGACAGAAAAAACAAAGAATTGCATGATTTCACTCATATGCGGAATATAAAACTGAAAGCAAAGAAAAAAAGAAATGAACAAATAACCCAGGGACACAATCAATAGTTTAATGTTTATTTGGGGACGAGTGGGTTAGGGAGGGGAGAAGGGGAGGGGGTGGGAGAGGAGAGGGGAAGCTAAATATAAGGTGATGGAAAGAGAAGTCACATTAGGTGGTGAACTTATTATACATCAAGTTGACAATGCACTGTAGAATTGTATGCCTGAAACCTATGTAATCCTTGCTAAGAGATGTCACCCCAATAATTCTAACAATAAAAATGAAGTTAAAAAAATAAAAATAAAAATCAAAGACGACTCATAGACCTCTGGGAGGACCATATTTTTACCTTCCTGCAGAGCCCCAGCAACCATGTCAACACTGAGCAGAATTGTCTGTCAGGCCAAGCGCCACCATGCCGAAACTCCATGGCATGTGTGTTCTGTCTGTTCAGCTTTTTGTGGTCAGGTGAGAACATTTCCTTTGGAACTGGAAGACCCCACACCTGCACAGGCCCCAACCTCTCTGGTTGTAGACCAGATACAGGCTGCTTGGCTCCTAGTTTTGAAAGTTTCCTCTGTGGCACCATCACAGCTCTTTCAGCCACCACCACATCTTGGTCTGGGTTCAGGAAACAACAGGGCATGAGCAGGTGCACTATCATGCACCTTGAAGCAACACATTAAAAATTGTTGACAACTGTTCCTTAGCATTGCTGAATATATCAGTTCTTCACTCATCCAGGATGAGATCACTTTAGGTAAAATGATGTTACCATGGCTGAGAAGTTTGACTGCCACCACTACAGAAATCCCCTGCAGGAGAAGACATATTGAAGGACAGCCACCACTGCTACCTGAACTGCTTTGACAATTGTGTGCCAGCACCTGTATGGATTGTGGTAAGCTCATCAGTGCAGACTCCAAAGAGTTGCACTATAAGAACAGCTACTGGGATGACACTTGCTTTTTCTGTACCAAGTGCCTTCACCCCTCAACCAGCGAGATATTTGTGGCCAAAAACACCAAGATTCTGTGCAACAAGTGCACCACACTGGAAGCCTCTCTCAATTTCAAGGGCTGCTACAAGTCATTTTTGGCAGGAGATCAGAATGTAGAGTACAAGGGGACCCTCTGGCACAAGGACTTCTTCAACTGCAGCAACTGCAAGCAAGTCATTGAAACTGGGAGCTCCATTTCTAAATGGGAGGAGTTCCATTGTATGACTTGCCACAAGGCCAAGTTTGCAAAGCATTTTGTGGAGTGCAGCAAGGCCATCACATCCAGGAGAATCACTTACCAGGTTCAGCCTTTGCATTCTAAGTGTTTTGTGTGTGTTACCTGCTGTAAGAAGCTGGCTGTGCAGCCTTTCAGCACTGTGGAGGACCAGCATTACTGTGTGGATTGCTCCAAGAATTTTGTGTCCAAGATGTGTGCTGGATGCAAGAACACCATCACTAGACTTTGTAAGTGTTCCAGTGTGGTGACTTTTGAAGAACAATCCTGGCATGACTACTGTTTTCACTGCAAAAAATGCTCCTGACCCTGGCCAAAAAGTCCTTTGTTTCCATCAGGAAAAAGAATTTTTCCATGACTGTGGCAAGAGGCTGTAAAATGACAAAGAATCCTGTCCTATATAATAGAGTTGGGTCTTATTCTTTGTGTCCATGAATTTTGCCATGCACCATATATGGGGAAAGAACCATTTTCTTTCTTCTTCAAAATTGTTTCTTTTGTCTATTATGTCACTTTTCAGTACTGCTTAAATAATGCTACACAGTGGTCATATTGAAACTTAGCAAAAAGCAACTCTGCAGTAAAGTTAATTTTGTGATAGCTGTTAGAGATGTGAGCCAAAACACAGGGCAATAATAACAAGCTTTATTAGATGCACTACCAGGCTGCCTCACAAAGGGAGTAAAGCAGTAGCCTAATCATGGTGCGTGGAAGATCTATAGGTAAGGGGTTATGGTGCGCAAATGCAGAGGAGAGTATAGGTGGTTATGTCTAATTTGTCAAAAGGAGGTTTTGGTTTTCTAAATTAGGATAGGTCAGTTTCCTGAGCTGAGCTGAGACCCCATGAGACAAGGGAAGGGAGGGAGAGGTGAACTGAATAAGATAATGGTTCAGGAGTCATTTTAGGCTGAGTCCATCAATGGCTACAGTTAAAAACATAGACAATTAGATTGATTCCTCTGCATGTTTATCCTAGAGCAGAGAATTCCTCACCATTTAGCTGCTTAGTGATGTAAACAAGAATCTTAAGAGATACAGTCTCTACTAAGGTGCCCTTTGAAACTCAACTTGGACCCACTGTGCTGTCACATAATATGCAAAAATTGTAGTGATTTCTCCAACTTGCTGCTCACCTTGTTCCATGAGAAGAAACAGCAGTTACTGAAATGCATGTTTTAGTTATCTCTTCAAATTATTTCTGTTCTTTTGAACAAGTATTATAAATTTTCAGAAAAATACCTTTTGAACTTTGTTGCATTACAACTGCCAAGCCGTTTGTCCCCTCATGCATTCCCAATGACTTCCTAAGTCAGGAGCTAAGCATGGAGGTCACATGGGCATAGAATACCTCACACCACCCTGTATGGCTCTAGAGGATGGTTGGTTAGTCAATGATGGATTAGATTCCTCAAGGGAGGAACAACCTAAGATGAGTACAGATGCATAGGGGCCCGCAGGAGAGAGCTTGGATTCCACAAAGGTGAGGCACAGCCCCTCACCTTTTCTGAGGTTGATCATCAACCCCCTGGCAACCTTGTGTCTCACGCAATTCCCAAAGTGACCTGAAATAATAATATGGGTCATATGCCAACAGGAATGATTTAAGTTCTGAGTCAACCCCTTGGGGTGATAGTGGTACACTGAGTCCTTGAGGCTATATGTTCTTATAGAGATACAATGCCTGTTGAATCACAATGGGGATTTTAGGAGGAAGAATGCAGTCCCCTAGGCAACGTTACACCCAGACCTTAGAATAATCAGTTTCACTTCTTCGTATGCCCACCAATAAAATTTAGGCGGTGACCCTATTTGGGGCTTTTTTCAGTCCATGAGGCTGGAGCCCCTTGGCCCCTCTTGAAACTTATTTTTGGCTGCTGTATTTATTTACCTTGCACCGCCCTTCCCATTCATCCACCACCTGTGTTGTGTGGGACGCAACAGAACTTAGCTGTGATTCTCAACAGATCGTTCCCCTTTACAAATGTTTGAGTTTCCCATGTGGTGTGTTTTCTGAATAACCCTACTTTCAAGCATAAAACATGTGGGTGATTTGAAAAGTGGAGGTATGTCTGAGAAGATGAGCCCACGTCAGAAGAATACCATCACAGAAAATACTAACATAGCTGTTTCTTTTATTCTTTTTAAAGTTGAAGACTTGTGTTTTACTTCATAGTAACAAAATTTATGTGTTTTGAATCTTGCATGAAAATTTTAACCCCCTCTAACATTCCTGCAGTTTTGAAATCACCCTACAGAAGTAATGATAAAACTCTAGAGCAAGTAGCTGAACAGACTCTGGGATTGTCACTGATGTGGATGTAACAATTTTAAACAGTGATGTGTTGAATTACTTATAACATAGTAATTCTTTGCTCTTTCCACATTCATTAAAGAGGCCCACAACATCCCTTCTCTTGTGATTGTTAGGAGTGTTCCCCAAGAGCTTAACTGGATCTCTTTGGGAATGGGGAGGCCACTATCTCCACAGGCAGAACCAGATTTCTATGTAGTGCTTACCTGAAATGCAGAATCTCCTTCCTACCTTATTTTATTAAATTGTTATTTTACATAGTAGGTGATACCAAAAGTAAACACATAATGTCAATACATATTAAGATTCTAATAGTCATGGTGAGAAAAGCTAATGCCTTGTTTCTGCAATTTGTCATTAGCTATTATCATCTTATGTTTCAGTGTATCTTTACAGAAATAAAACAGCCTATAAATAAATAAAAGTAAAATGTTTTCTTGATGGCACTTTCTTTGTCTTCTCTTTCCTGCCTGTACTGATATAAAGTTGACAAAGAAATGATACCCACCTTCTTTCTTTCAGAGAATCTAGCAGTGCCAAGATTTAAAGAGGTGGTGGGCCTAGGTGGTATTGAAGTAAACAGACTTCTGTAAAAGGGCAGTTAGAGGTTCCTAACTGATGATAGGGGTTTGGGTACAATTGTTAAGAAACACTCACAAAATCTTTAGAAAAAAATAAACACACACACACCAAGCAACAATAAGTTCATTTTAAAGTTTGTCCCATTTAGAATATGCCATGTTGTATTTCAGACTTCTACCTTAAAAGCATCAAATATTGGTATCAATCAGTTTGTGTTTTATGGTGCTTTGTGAAGTGAAATTATTTCTGTGTGGAATCACTTGATAACACTTTACAATTGAAAAGAGGAGTTCAATCTCTGTATCCACTAAATTAGTGTATGATGTAGCCATAAATATGTGTAGTTTTAGAACTTTGGATCAGCTAAATCACTGTAATGTTAATCTTTTGTTGGCCTTAACACTGAAAGAAACATAAAAACATGAAAGTTTAAAATGTAAAGAGTTGATTTGAAAATCAGCAAAGTGGAAACAAAACAAAAACCTAACATAAGCATAGCAATGTTAATAATGAAGGTGTCCCACTGCCACTTGTCCTGTTGACAAACTTGGTGACACAATTGTATGGTCTCTTCATAATGACACATGAAATCCTCATGTTTCTCCCAAAAGAGGGGCAATGCAACGTTTAAAATATCATGTCATATGCCTTTCCTCATTATAGTTAATATTGTCAGTACAATAATTTACATATAGGTTGTGCAATGCTTTCAATTTTTAATTTAAATATGTAAATATAAAGTCATTTCAGTAATTTTAAATTTACTGTAGGCAAATTTCTCATAACTTGAAATATTTCAAATAATTACCAAATATAAGCTTATTTAAGAGCTAACACTAAGTTTTAATTCTTTTGGGGAAGAAGGAAGACTTCATATCTAGAAAAAACTCAGCTAAATTTTCTTAATAACAGAAAGCCTATTATTTTAATGATGTTTTAGATAATATCTCTTTTTCATATATTCTAAGTTTCTCATTTTTGCATTTGAAGTACTTACTGGGCTAGTGAAATTATAGCCCTTAAAGCAAGGCAGGCTGTAATATATGTTCATTGAATACCGTGTTTTCATTTTTATTTTTACTAGATTTCATGTCTTAGCAGTCAGACACATTCTTTTATTAGGAAAGAGTCTGGCACATATTGATAGTTAATATGTGTATCACTTGATGGAGTAATACACACACACACACACACACACACACACACTACATACAAATGTAAATACATACACAGACTGGATTGTATTTAGCCATGTACTATGCAAACTAGAGGCTTTAAAAGAGGAAATTTTCTGAAGTTCTTGTACGTTTCACTTTGATTCACTTCAATAACGGTTTTTAAAATGTAGATGCTAACATCTAATTAGCACATATAAAGCTTTATGTTTTTTTAAATTCAGCTAGAAACTAAAGAAACAATTACATGTATACTAAAATTAACAAAGTTTCTTTTTAGGCATGTGTAGCATATAATAATGGGATTTCTTATAATAACGGGATTTCTCTGAATTGCCAAAACACATTATTAAAGGGAAACAGAACAGAATTGTAAAAGAGGTTTTATAATTTTGTGTTTTTTAGTCTCATAGAAAAAAAATTATAAGCAAAGATGATGTTGAAGTTACACTTGATTAGCTTTTTACAAAAGAGTTAGTTTTCAGAACAGTATTTTATGAAAACATTTGTACTAGTTGTTCAGATAATGTTTTCTCAATCAAAAGTATATTATTTAATGTGCTAAGTATATTGCATATTTTTATTTAAAGTCAGCTAATACTTTATGAACTTTAAGTGTTATCTTAAATTGCACTTTAAAGAAAACTGAAATATCCCTATTAATATTTTTCTTTCTCACTCATTAAATATTAGAAATATGTGTGATTATGAGACATTCAATAAACTTTGAGAAACAAATTGATATTTTATTTTAAAGTTAAAAATGTAAAAGATAGGTCAGAAATTATAGATTGGCTTTCTTGTCAGTAGATGTAATCTGTTGCCATATTTTATATTTTAATTACTAATAATTCATATATATATAATGATTATTTTATTACATTTGTCTATTTAATCTGAAAGGCTTTTTAAAAACTAGAATTAAAAGCAAGCATCTAGCTTCTTTAATATGTCCAATTTTAGATATAATGAAAAAATCTTATTGTGTGTTACCAGAAACAATACAATTTTACCTACAGACATTAAGGACTGACTTTCAGGATGTGTTATTAAAAGTAATTTAGATAGCATTTGAATTTAAGTTTCCAAACATTGTAGCATTCCAAAAATAAATATGTTTATGAGTTTAGAGTATTTTTTTTAACTCTGAGCTTTTACCTCAACAATTTTACTGTAGAAAACACATAGTAAAACAATTGCTAACATTGGCAGCTGCCATGGCTTGAAAGTTTGAATTGTTTAAACACTGAAGCAAACAATAGAATTTTGCAGTTCTAAGAAGATTTGTTTGTATAATGCAACAAGAAACTAAAATTAAATTCCAATGACTGTTTATTTGCAATTTTAATTATTTGTTCAATTTGTTTCTGCACACATTTCCAAAGAAATGGGAACACACACTTCATTTTTAAAGAATTTATTTTTCTAAAAATATGTGATCACTGTGAACCTTAAATCTTAGAGTGAAGTAACAGGACTGTAGGTATCACTGGTTTCTAAACTGGAGCAAACACACTCACTGCTCACTCTGATTGCAGGTTCATTTTTTACCTATTTGGGGCTCCACAGGTTATCAGACCTTCATCAGAGATCTGAAGTTCAAGTTAGATCACCAAGATTGTTTTATAAGATTCACCTCAAATATGAGAACCAGCTAAGTTTGCATGCTTCCCTCTATTAGATATAGAGATATCAAGATGTTGTCTGTCTTGGCACTACTCAGCAGCAGGTGTAGCCATCTAATCCACACTTGGTGAAATTGTATTTTTGATGAGGAAACATTTACAATGGACACCTGTCATTGAAACATTTGGTATACTGTTTTTCAGAGAACCTACAAACTCAGTGGTAGACTGAGTTCTTAAATTTGTGAAAAGAGACTAGGTAAAGACTTAAAGGCATATAAGCTATGGAAGTTTGCTTAAAATGAATACTTTCTATGGAGAGATTCTCTTTCTCTTTTTTTTTAAATGTCATCTGGACATCAAATGGAGCCTACATTTAAAAGACAAAATAAAAATGTTAAAAATCACATAAAAGTGAGATAACAGCAAACCTAGTAGTAGGAGAAAGTCCCAGAAGGCAGGACATGTATTGTATTGTTTCCCCATCAGCCATTCTTGTTGAATCTCCAGGAATGCTTATTAAATGCACTCAATATGGTATAATTAAGTGTACGAATCTCTCATATTGACACTCCAAGAGTCCTAAAATGTGAAATGCCAGGTATATAAAAGCTGAACTAATGGGGAAAATATTTAACTTTAAGGTTGCATTGACAATGGTGTACTAGATTACGGAATGCCACATGTAAGATTTCTCTTGACTGTGGAAGCCAAGAAAATTCCTTTCCCAAGTTCACTTGTCACAGCTCAGTTCCAGTTGTCTCAGTGCATTGGGATCCCAGGCCAGGATGAGTGAGTGCAGTCAGGACAGTACAAGGGTGTAGGTTTGTTAACAATCTTTCCTCTGAAACAATGTCCATACTCAGCAAGGTAGTGACACTCAAGAGTGAAAGATTCATGAAGCAGCTGGGCGTGTATGGCATGCCTGGGCTTCACTCTCTATCAGAGATTTTCAGAAAATGTTCATTGCTCTCAGACAGGTAATTCCCATTGGTTTTCTGAAAGACTTGGGAACACAGAGAGGACCACTTGCCTTCATCTGTTGAACAGCCTCTTCAGTTGTTTAGTCCAAGGACTCACTGATCTGCGCAGATAGTCACATTAACCAGGAGCATGTGGCAGGCTGTGAGGATCCCATAGTACCAGTCAGTGGCTGGTGCTTAAATGTAGAAACCAGGTTGGACACCTCCAGGGCTGATGGTATAGACAGGTTTTATTGGACAGCCCACCCAAAATATATTTTTCTGCAGTCTGCTTGCAGTATTAGATAGCTCTTACCTAATTCTTTCAGATAGTGGCAGAGATGGCAACAAGATGCCAAGTCAAGGAGACCCTACAGAATGTTGGTGAGTCCTAATTGTGTCTCCTACCCTGGCCTTGCCCTGTTCCTCAAGTTCCTAGTGCTGCAAGTCCTCAGCCCTGCTTTGCCCCACAGGCATATTGCTGGCCCTCATCATTCTGTGTCCCCTCACCTGTCAGAAGCCTTGAGTCTTTGGACACCTGTCTCAAAACTCTCCTTACCTCAGCTCCTTACCTTATCTCTGCTATTTTGTGAGTGAGCTTCTGGTAGAGGTGAAGAATGGGAACTGAAGAAAAGAGTTTCTGAATTCCTGCAATTCACCCTGAGAGCAGTAAAAGAATTCAGTTTCTTTAGTGGGCCTTTACAGATGAGGCCAAGCAGTTGAACCTTCCAGATTGGTGTGAGAGGGGCCTGAAATTTCTATTTCAATTCTGATCACAACCGGAAAAGTGAGAGTTTAAAGGCAAAGTCACATCAATTGCCTGGAAATCATTTAATGTGAATGGGAATCTGCCCTACACGTACCCATTAAAACCTGGTGTCCTTGCATGTCACCCTGCCTTTTATCGCCTTCAACTTCTTCACACCAAAGAAATTCAGAGCAGTAGTTGACACATTATTTCTGATTGTGAATTTGTGAAAGAGCAATGATATGCTTGAATATTTTCCAAGAGATTCAAATTACATAAAGATCTGACTAGTCTAGAATCCACCTGGCACTATACATAGTTATTACCATATTATTGACTATATTGGCTATGCTTTACTTTACATCTCTCTGACTATTTTGCAACTACCAATTTTTATTTCTTAATCTTTTCATCTTTTTCATCCTGATCCCAACCACCCTCTCATCAGACAACCATGAGCTTGTCCTCTGTATCTATGAGTTTGTTGTCCTTCGTTTATTTATTCTTTTCTTCAGATTCCATATATGAGTGCTGTCTGGAAAAAAATTCATCCATAAATGCCTCTATTTTTCATATTACATGGCTGGGTACTTTCTGGACAACCCTCATATATGGGAGATCACGTGGTATTTGTCTTTCTCTGTCTGACTTATTTCACTTAGCATTAATATAATATTTTCCAGGTCCATTCATGTTGTATCAAATGGTAAGATTTTATTCTTTTTCATGCCCAAGTAATATTCTAATCTATCTATGTATCACTTTTCTTTTCTTTTTTTTTAAGTTTTTTTTAATTCATTTTTATTGTTAGACTTATTAGGGTGACATTTGTTAGCAAGGATTACATAGGTTTCAGGCATACAATTCTACAGTGCATTGTCAACTTGATGTATAAAAAGTTCACCACCTAATGTGACTTCTCTTTCCATCACCTTATATTTAGCTTCCCCCCTCCTCTCCCACCCCCTCCCCTTTCTCCCCTCCCTAACCCACTCGTCCCCAAATAAACATTAAACTATTGATTGTGTCCATGGGTTATTTGTTTGTTCATTTCTTTTTTTCTTTGCTTTCAGTTTTATATTCCTCATGTGAGTGAAATCATGCAATCACTTCTTAAATTATATAAATGTCTAACAACTAGGCTATACACCTGACAATAATATAGAATAATACTGAATGTCAACTATAATTGAAACAAATTTTAAAAGGGGAAATGTTGAGAAAGAATAAGAGGTGCAAATTTCCAGGTATAAAACAAATAAGTCATGAGGATGTAGTATACAGCACAAGAAATATAGTCAATGATATTGTGATAGCATTGTAGGTGACAGATGGGTTTTAGACTCACCATGGTGATCACTTCTTTAGGTATAAAAATGTTGAATAACTATGGTGTACACTTGAAACTAATATAACATTGCATGTTAACTATATTTAAGAACTTTTAAAAAATGTTATAGTCACACAATAGATGTTTTCTTATTGGTTGTAATAAAATAAAAAAAAGTACATAAAGATCTGATTCTGGTAGGTTTTTTATGGTGATCTCATTTTACCCCTCATTCCTAATTCAAGTAAACTCTCTATAGAGAAAGCGTGTTGTGTATATGTGTGATTTTCTTCATATCTATGAACATAAAACGAGAATATACTTCCCAATCCTTTTCAATTCCACCACTTTCTGAACTTAAAGATAGTGTTTTTATCATTACTGTATCATGAGGAACCTTGAAGTTATAAAATATTATCTTTACAACTCATATAAATTTACAGGAAATTAAAGAAATGAGAATATCTCAATAGATCAAGACTGTTTATACATAATGAATCCACCGTAGATTTGTTTTCTGTGTGTGTGTGTTTGTGAAAAATTACTACTACACTGAGATGGTATTATTTTTTCCCACTGGAAGGAATTTTCTTTCTTATTTCTTGTATGTTTTTATTTGTAATCAAAAAAAGTATTTAGAGTGGAGAAAATGTGTTTTATAATACTTTTTAAAACCTTTTTATTTTGAGATAATTATACATTCATATAAGTTGTAAGAAATACTGCAAGATTCCCTGTACCTTAAAAGTTTAGCATGATATCACAATCACGATGTTGGCATTGTAAAAATCTATTGATTTAATTCATGTTTTTGTGTTTTTGTTGGTTATCTTAGATATATGTGTGCAGATGCATATGCATGTGTATTCACATGTGTGCTATACAGTTTAATCTGTGGACGTTCACCATCATCATAATCAAGATACAGTAGTTACCTGTTGGTGTAGTGGCTTAAGGCTTTGGCACTGGTGCTGTAAATGCTGTGGCCTGGGTTCAATTCCCAGCCAGGGAACTACCCACATACCAAAAACAATAATGTGTTAAAAAGATACAGAACCCTTTTATTTCCAGAGAGATGCCTTGTGTCTTTCTTTTGTAGCCATACCCAAAATTCTCTATTTCCTATTCCAGAGTAACCATCAGTGTGTTCTGTATCTCAAAAATTCTTTCCTCTTAGTGTTGATCATCTTTTTTTCTGCAATTGTTCCATGTGTATTTTCTTTTTCTGCCTGTGTGCACCTGTTTGTATGCTTGGATGCATAGTTCTCAAAGTACCCAGAACAGATCCAGATACACAGTATTTCATATATACTGACTAATTAGTTTTTTGAAACTTATTTTACTTTTAAAGTGCACTTCTACTCATTCTTATTCAATGATATACAGCCATGGATGATTTACAAGTATTTAGTTTTTAGACAATATACAGATAAACTAAAACATTTTTAAAATTAAAAATGATTGACATTTACTTTGATTATGAAACATGGCAGTACAGAACACTTCAGATACAGAATATCACATCATAATATAATAGTTGGTTATCATTTCACATAAGTGTACATTGTAGAATATATTGATGAATTGAATCAACCCAAACTGTTAGGCTAAGTGATCATGAAAGTATAAGTGCCATAGCTATCACAATTTAAATAACCACCTAGTCAACTTATGGTCTTGCTTATGAAGGGATGAAATACAAAAGGGGTATAACTTAATGTTTTGAAGAAATCTGTACTTGACTAATTTCTTGATGAAACACTAAGTTTGTTGTCTTCTTGAGAAATTTATTTTAACATACTTCTTGTTATCTAGATTCACTTTAAGCACCTTTTTAGTTAAATGAATGAATACAATAAATATTCTAATATATATATTCTTTTAAATGAAAAATCACCTGAAAGCATTGTAATAAAAGCTTATCTTAATAGCCAATTAGCTATTAAATGTTTTTTTCTTATCTGAAATCATTATCATTAATGTTAAAAAGCTTTTGGATGAGCTACCATATGTGTGTACCAGTTATATTTCCGATCCACCTTTCTTTTTTCAACCAAGTAGGTTTTATTTTTATTTTGGTGGCATAAAATACCAATGTATGTTATTATTGATTTTGACATAATATTTGCAAACCTAGAAAAGTTTTATCTTGTTTTCTCACTTTTATCTCTTAATAAACTGTGTAAATGAATAAGTATTATGTATATAAGACAATGTGAAAAACATTTCCATATAGGATTGTATGAATCAGTAGTGCACTTGTTAAGAATTTTTTAATTCATTCACTGTGAAAAAACCCTGACATGGAAAAGAATCCATGGAGATTTACTTCATTTTAAATCTATGCGTTTTTGCATTGTGTTTTATTGTGCTAGAGAATTTGCCTCATTAAATATGTCCAAAGTAGTTACTAAAGCAAAGTGTTGCAAAGTTTCTTCTTCAGAGTATGTGGATAAAAATAAATTATATATCTAATCATAATTGTTTCTAGAAAGCACTGTGAACAATGTTTCTATAACCTAGCATTATTTTATTCTCACTGAGATTTTTACATGTATCTGTGTGTGTGCATTTGTGTGCATGTCTGTGTGTGTTTCTGTGTGTGTGTGTGTGTGTGTGTGTGTGTGTGTGTGTGTGTGTGAGTGTGTCTTCTGTGACTCATTCTGACTGTTGAAATAAATTATAAGTTGTAGAGGATATAACACATGAAATCATAATTGACTTGCTAGTCATTACAGTGAATAAGTATTTCTAATGAAACAGAGCAAATAATTATTTGATAGTGAAATTTATGGTTTCTTAATCAAATGCAGTGATAGTGGCCATTTATATATAACCATAACATCTGGAAAAAAACAAATCATATCCTAGCAATATTTATTCTAAAAATGTACAAGTAAGAAACACTACATATATTCAAGTAAAAAATGACCAGTGAAGAACAATAAAAACATGATATAAAATATATCCGTCATTATACTTGCTTCAATAAAAATATAGTCATGTAAATGTAATATCTTATTGTAGAAATAAAATCTATTAAAGTTGATAAATGTAATTGAGTCACTCTGTGATAGAATACAAAATACTTAGAGTAATGAAATCAAAATAAATTATTCTTTCTACACCCAAGATATCAAGTTTTTTAAATTACAGCTAGCTGTGTATTTAGAATGAGGTAATTTGTGTGCTAGGTAACTTGAGATATAAAAAAGAATTATAAAACATAAACTCTGCTCAAGAGATTTTCATTATTTTACTGAGGAGAGAAGACATTCAGAGAAAACAAATTAGAGAACCAGATAGCATTTTGTGCAAAAAAAATGGCTGCTGTGCTTTGCATGGTTTGAACAATGCTATATGTATTATAATTTATGTTAGTTGCATACCCTGGATTTGTGCAGTACACAGCCTACCCAGCCATACATGGGGGACCTGGGAATTATTCAGAGTCTCATTTTTCATTTACTTAATTTCCTAAGAATAAGTTGTGTAAACAATAAAACTTCCCACGGTTTTCCATTTTATTTACAATAACACCACAAAACTTTAATTTTACTTATAGCCAAATTTGAACTGGCCCCAATTAACCTCTTTTGCCACATCACTCCTCATTTGTCTTTCAGGCCATATAAACTTATCATTGCTTCCTTACCAATCTACAATATTCACACATCACATATTCAACTCAGGAACATGGAAGTATCACTGATTTTTTCCACCTTTTTCATTATACTGTACTTAGTCATGCATAATGGGCACCCATGTTTTTGGCCCAAAATTTCAAAAGAAATCTTTCATTTTTATTTTTCATTTAACTTTTTATTTGTCTATATTGAATTACTCATTTTTTGTATTACAAATACATTTTTGCAGTTATTTTAAACATGGTATAAGAAATTGTTTTTTTAGTATAAGTGACTTAGCTATGACATTTTATTTTCTTTTATTTTATTTATTTATTTTTTTATGTGAGTAGTTCCCTGGCTGGGAGTCAAATCCAGGTTGCAATGTTGACAAGCCCTGAAGCATAAGCCACTACACCACCAGGGAACTCCCTGTATAAGAAATTTTATGTTACAAATAATTACAAAATACAAGAATAGATATGAGGTACAAGAAATTTTTTGTAAAAACATTTTTTGTATAAAAAATTTATATAAAAAGATCTGTTATCATATTCCTGTGCATTATTTTGCATATGGATATTGTAAATGATTTCTAGAGTTACACTTTAACTCACAAGAATAAACAGAAGTATTAAATACATTTATATGGTTACTGATTTAGTGCTACTCTTTTATAATGTAAATCTTTATTTTTAGTTGACAAATTTGGATAAAAAATGTGTGCATTATATGTAGCAAAATGCAGTAATCAGGTTGTCTTTTAAGTATCTCCTTAGACATTTCACTTTACTTTTTGCAATTACTATTCTCCAGGATATCTTTATATATAGTGTGCATTTCTATAATAACTTCATAGAGGGTCTTCTTGCCTCCCATATAGTCTCTTTTCATGCTTTTTTCTCAGTACAATCAGAGCGATCTTTATTTACAAAGTGAAAATTTGATTCTGTCACTGCACTGACATCAAGATTTAGATGCAATTTAAAATACTTAAAGTAGGGATTTCCCTGGTGGTATACTGACTAGGCTGCAGCATTCTCAACACTGCAGCCTGGGTTCAATTCCCAGCCAGGAAATGCCCCCCACCAAAAAAAATCTCACCAAAATGAAATACTTAAAGTAGTTTATTGGACACTTCAGGGCTTTTGTTTCTGTTAAATTCCTAGCATTCTCTCTCCAACCTCGTTCCTCACCTCTTGTACATAATAGTCATGTTGTCTACTCAATTTTGTCTATATATCAAATTGCTTTTGTTCCTGAAATTCATTTCTATATTTTTTTCTGATTGGAATATTCTTGCTTCATTAACCTATCTGGAATCTTCCTTAAGTTTTTCAGTAGGCAATCTATCCAATAAGCCTTCTGATATCAACTTACATGTTACATCTCCTGGGTTGCCTTTTCCATGTTCTTCAAAGTCTGAAAACAATGTTCTACTATATGTTTGCAGAGCACATTCTACTTCATTTTAATTGTGCATCGTAATGCATTGCACTTCTTTATCTCTCACAAGCAGTTTATGGGTTACTTGAATTAAAAGACAATTGTGTTTTCAACATCTTTTATATTCTTAATAGGCATTTCTTGAGTTAATGGTAAATGAATTATCAATTTCAAAGTGACTTTTTAATATTTGGTAGAAAAGTCTCCATCTTTGGGGCCATAGAACCTTAAATATTTTTTTCATCAGAGTTGAAGGTGTTGATTAATTAATATATATGACATTAAATAATGAGTCGTACATATTAATAATCAAGTGTTGATGACAGCTACATGGCCCTTTCCAAAAGGTGTTGAAGCATGTTTCTTTTCTTTTTTTTCTTTTGGCCCTTTAGAGGATCAGCTATCTGCAACTTACCAGAGAACTATTTGTGTCACTCTATTATATCTCCAGGGCAACTAAAAGTGTGTTATAAGAGACATACAGCTACAGAACTAGCAAGAGAGGAGAAAGAAGAAAGAAAACAATAAAAAACTATTACTTTTATTTGAGTTTATGTTCTTTTGATCTTTTTAAGTCACCTTTTTCTTTTAACTTCAAATTTTTGGATTTTTTCCTGTTTTCAAATCTTTTTTCATGACTTACTTCATTTGTATTTCATGACTGTTATTTTTTGAACTTCTTAGTTTTTGTATTTCTTCTCTCTATATTATTATTTTATAGTTTTCATTTTTGTGTTCTATTTTATTTTTAAACCCATATGTTTAATTTATGTACTATTTTCTTAATTTTATTACTATTATTAATATTCTCTCCCTTCTTTTTTTCTCCAAGTTATCACAGAAACCCTAAATTGTTACCCTGCCCACATAAAGGAACTGTGAAAGGTCAAGCAATCATTCCTGCCCTACTAGTGAGGGAAGATATTCTATAGGTTTTTTGCAGGAGTGACTATCTGAGATTGCCTGAAAGACTTTCAGTGTTGCTCTGCCACTGTCCTCCACCTTCAGAGCAACTAATGGTATGTTACATGTGCAAACTCTGAGGCTTTCAAGAAATGTTTGATTGTTGTTTGTTTTTTTGTATATTTGTACCATTGTGTGTATGTGTGTTTGTTTCTAGACATTTTCACCTCCAACTTTACACAGCCCCCATAGAGATTTGCCCTGTCAACATGGAGATACTCTAGGTGGATGAGTGATGAACCTCACCTAACTAATGGCGGAAGGCTTTCTTCTGAAGTTTAGCAAAAATGGCTGTCTTCAGTGGTCAAGAAAGGTTTCAGTGTTACTCGACCATTACCCTTGGAACGTGAATAGTGGACTGTGAAGGACATACTAATTGACTACTACTGAAGAACACACATAACACACTTACAGGACATTCCCAGATTAAACACAGAGCAAATTTAAGAGATTGCACCACTGAACCACACAGAACATGTGCTACATAACACAAAAACTAAGACCCATAAGAGATATGCCTACTACATAGAAGAAAGCACAGAGAAGAAACCAGAAAATCATATCCCAAATAAAAGAACTAAAGAAATCACCAGAAATAGAGTTAAATAAAATGGGGGCAATTAACTTACCAGAGCAAAGGTTTTAGAAACAGGTTGTAAGAATGCTTGAGGATCTTACTGAAAACTTTAAGAAAGAGATAATAACCATAAAAAAATACATCAAAACCATAAAAATGACCCATTAGAAATGAAGAAAACCATAATTGAAATGAAGAATACACTACAAAAATCAACAACACGTTGCATAAGCAGAAAATTGAATCAGCAATTTGGAAGACAAGGTAACAGCAAATACCCAAATGAAAGAACAAAGAAAAAAACAATTTAAAATGTGTGGATTACTTGAGAGAACTCTGGGACAACATCAAGCATAACAACATTTGGATCATGGGGTGTACCAGAAATGGAAGAGAGGTAATAAAGGACTGAGAAGCTTAAAAACATAATTACTGAAAACTTCCCTAAACTGACAAATGAAATAGACACAAAAGCCCGAGTAGCACAGAGAATACCAATCAAGATAAACCCAAAGGCCCATGTCAAGAAACATCATAATTAAAATGACAAAGATTAAAGACAGTGAGAATCTTAAATGCAATGAGAGAAAGACAACAACTTACTTACAACTGAACTCTCATAAGGCCCTCAGCAGATTTTTCCATAGAGGCATTGCAGGCCAGAAGAAAATGGCAGGACATACTCAAAGTAAGGATAAACAAGGACTCTACCCAACAAGGCTATTATTCAAAATTGAAGGAGAAATAAAGAATTTTTTCAGAGAAGAAGCTTATGTAATATATTAACACCAAGCCAGTGTTATAAGAAATTCTAAGAAGACATCTTTAAGCAAACGAAGAAAAACAAATAAACAAAAGGAAATAAATCACAAGAATAATGACATAGCATTGACTATGTACTTACCAATAATCACTTTAAGCATAAATGGACTAGATGCTGTAATAAAAAACATAGGGTACCTAAATGGATAAGAAAATAAAACAGGCATATATGGCCTACAAGACATTCACCTCAGAAGAAAAGATGCACATAGACTGAAAGTAAAGAAATGGAAAAGGATATTTCTTGCTGATGGAAATAAAAAAATGTTGGGGTAGCTATACTTATATTAGATAAAATAAACTTAATACAAATACTATAAGAGAACAGAAGAAGGAAATTACATAATTATAAGAGAAACAGTCCACAAGAGAACATTACTCTTGTAAACATTTATGCACCCAATATAGTAGTACCTAAATACATAAGCAAATTTTGACTGACATAAAGGAAGACATCAACAGCAGCAAAATCATAATTTGGGATGTTAACATACCACTAACACCAATGGATAGATTTTCAGGACAGAAAATCAACATGGATAACGTGGCCTTAAATGACTCACTAGAGCAAATGGATTCAATTAATTCTTTAGAAAATTACATCCCAAAACCGCATGGAACATTTTATAAGATAGACCACATGTTAGGTCACAAAACAAGCCTCAGTAAATGTAAGAAAATTGTAATTATACCAAGACACTCTCTGACCACCACAGTATAAAAATAGAAATCAATTATAAGGAAAAGCCTGAAATATGCACAAACACCTGGAGGTGAAACAATATACTACTAAACAATGAGTGGGTCAACAAGGAGATAAAAGAATAAAGGAAAAGATACTTTGAGACAAATAAAAATGAAAATGTAACTACCCAAAATTTATGAGACACACCAGAAGTAGTCCTGAAAGACAAAATCATAGCCATGCTGGCCTACCTAGAGAAACAAGAAAAATATCAAATAAACAGTTTCACCTTAACCTAAGGACATGGGAAAAAGAACAACAAACAAAGCCTAAAATCAGCACAAAGAAGGAAATAAATAAAATCAGAGCAGAAATACATGAAAGTATTTGCCAAAGACACATCTGATAAGAGTATAACATTTAAAATATAAAAAGAACTAGTATGACTCAGCAACAAGAACAACAAAACCAATTAAAAGGTGGGAAGAGGACCTAAACAAACACTTTTTCCCTGAAGAAGTACAAATTGTCATCAGACATATGAAAAAGTGCTCCACCTCACTTGATCTCAGGTTTTGGAATGTGAATCAAAATAGATACCATCTCACACCTCTTAGAATGGCTATTATCAACAAGACAATGGAATAACAAGTGTTAGAGAAAATGTGAAGAAAAAGGACCTCTCACACAGTGCTGGTAGAAATCTAAATTGGTACAAACATTACAAAAGACAGTGTAGAGGTTCCTCAGTAAATTGGGAATGGAGTTACTATATGACCCAGAAATCCCCCTTCTGGGTATCTACCCAAGAAACTTGAATACCTTAGCACAGATGTATGTACCCCAATATGCACTGCAGTGCAGTTCATGGTGGCCAAGACATGAAAACAACAAAAGTGCCCTTTGATAGATGACTGGATAAAGAAGCTGTGGTACATATACACAATAGAATAATTCTTGGCTATAAGAAAGATTAAATATTGCCATTTGGGACAAAATGTTGAACCTATAGATCATCATCCTAAGTGAAATGAACCAGACAGAAAAAAAACAAAGAACCATATGACTTCACTCATATGCAGAATATAAAACTGAAAATACCAAAGAAAAAACAGACAATGTAAAAAAGAATGTGTGGACAAAGTCAATAGTTTGATGGTTTTTTGAGGCAAATGAGGGGGTGGGAAAAGAGAAAAGGAGTGGGAGAAGAAGAGAAGAATCGAAATATATGGTGATAGAAAGAGAACTCATGCTGGTTGGTGAACATATAATACAACAAGTAGACGATGCACTGTACAATTCTATACCTGGAAACTATGTAACTCTTGCTAAGCAATGTTACCCCAATTAGTCTAACAATAAAAAATATTTTTATATAAAAACAAAAATGAAAGATATTTTTCTGAAAGCTCTTGCCAAAAGCATGGGTGAGCATAATATATAGTACTATATTATACATGGCCAAATATGGTAAATAAATTCCTTAAGGAAAGGAAGTATATTATATTAGTAGCTTTTATAATACCCATTCTAGGTTTGGGTTCATAGCAAGAATATCACACCACAAAAACAATGATAAATGTAGATTAATTTCATAAAGCACTTACCTGCACACATTGCTTTAAGGACTTGCTGTCCATACAAAGTCACTGAACTCTTTTAGCACACCGAAATGTAGGCCCTGTTATTATGTTTATTTTACAGATGAGAAAATGGAGGTTGATGAAGATTCAGGAAATCATCACATCACTAATAAATGGTGGAGCAAGTGCAGAAATCTCGACAATCTTTATTGGTAATTGTGAAATAAATAATGTCTATTCAAATTAAGAAGGAAAAAGGAAGATAAATAATAACTGCATTTAGGACATTTACTTGACTTTTCCAACTCTTTACATGAACTTCATATTATTAGAAAATACGCAAAATAGTCAACAGGTATTGGTGTTTTATTAGTGGTGTTTTAGCCTAAGGTTACAAGGAAGGTAATAATGGTAATCAAACTCAAACAAGGATCCCCTAGACTATTCAAGTTTACCTAATTTACAGCAGGCTTTTCAACATGATAATATTAGATATTGTCTATAAAACATATCTCAATTTTCTATAAAGCAAATATCACCCATATTTCTTATAATGTTATATCTGAAAATATTCACTTGAATAAAATAATATTAATAAAAATAAACAAAGAATAATGAGGCTCATCACAGATACATTTAATAATTTGACATTTACTTTTTATAATTTCTAATTTAATTTTTATGGTTAACTCTATTGGGGTGATATTTTTTAGCAAAAATTACATAGGTTTCAGGTGTAAAATTCTACAGTGCATTGCATCATGTGTTGTCACCCCAGAGTCTTTTCTGTTTCGATAGTCTTCTTTCACCCTTCCCTGCTTTCCCTCAGGTAACCACTAAACTATTGTCTGTGTCCATGTGTTTCTAGGGGTATTTTGCTTTCAGTTTTATATTCCACATATGAGTGAAATCATGGAAACAACAAAACTGCCCTTTGATAGATGACTGGGTAATGAAGCTGTGGTACAAATACACAATGACATATTACTCAACTATAAGACATGAAGGAAAGATAAACTCGTGATCATTTTTATATCTAAGTTGACCTGGGTATGTCATCTTATACAAGGTCACAGTTGCAAGTCTGAATCCCACTCAGGCTGGTTAATTTTGCAGCCTCAAAGGAAGCAGTCCTGCTCAGGCCCACACACCTTTGTTCATAAGTTTTGCTAATATTCTTATCTATACCTTTTATAGAAATTGTGGGCGGTTGATAGCAAAAATGCAATATGTGCCATAAAAATTAAGGAAGTGCAAAACTAAGCAAGTGAAACCACTTCCGCAGCCTGACTGCCAGGCTACCAACGAACAAGTCTAAAACAAGGCGCTTAACAGAAAAGCAGAAAAACTCACAACCCTGCTTATGCAAACTTCCCCCCACTGCACCCTGCTCTATATAAACTGATGCCTGAGCCTTAATAAATGAGACTTGATCAGAGAACCTGTCTTGTCTCCTTTCTTCGCATCTCTTGTCCCTCTTCCCTGTTTCATTCCTAGGGTCTTACACATTCGTCCCGCGGGCAGGGACAAGAAATAATTTCTGAAATATCTCACAACAAATAGTTCAAACCATGGAATAATGTATTAGAATTACTAACAAATGCAAACATGACTTTATCTAGGAAGTTGGATTTAAAACAATTTGCTAATCTCTTCTTGTAGTTTGCATTATTACATGATTTTTTGAAAGTTCTTAAGTATGGTAAAATGTACATAACATAAAAGTTACAACTTTCACCATTTTAATGTACAACTTTGTGGTATTAAGTACATGAATAATGTCATGTAATGTTCAGCACTATCTATGAACTGGAAAACTGTTTACTACAAATGCTGTACTATTTTACATTCTCACCAGCAAGGTACAAGCATTCATATTTATTCAAATGCTCATCAATACTTGCTCCTTCTTGTTAATTACTAATAATAGCCATTGCCTGGCACTAATTATAGTAAATGTCTTTCTATGCACTAATTATAGTGAATGTCTTTCTATGTGTGATTCCTGGCCATTTGCACATGTTTGTTGAAATGTCAATTCAAGATATTTGCCCATTTTTGAATTAGGTTCAAAATTGTGTTGAATTGTGTTGTTGTTGTTTAATGTAATTTTACATATTTGATAACATATATGCACCACTTTAAGTAACACAAGTCAATAGTTTTAAAAAAGCTGAACTTTTTAGCATATATTGAAAATTTTAAAATACAATAGTAATGAGGCCAAAACTGCAAGTATATTTACACTAGTTTTAAAAGAATCACAATTATGTTTCTCATTATTTTTTCCTGATGATTCTGTTATTTTCCTTTCACATTTGATAAATTTATGTGCAGGTAGTGTCTTATTACTTTATTTGGAAATTGTGTTATATGGAAAATCAATCCATATTGGATTATTTGATGTAGATATTTAGAATTAAATTTTCAAAAACTTTGAACTTTCATGTGAGAAATTTGAAAAATGAATTAATTTGTCTTGGTCTATATTTAATATAAGTGTACATTGTTAGTTACAGTATTTAGCTAGTACACAAAATGTCTCCCAATTTTGGAAAATTTAAGTTTTTTTTTAGCAGGAAGTACTTACCACCCCACAAGGTACTACACTTGTCCATGTATTCAAAGAAATTTTCTGCTATATATGTTTTCTCCTTCATTTTTCTAATGCATCTTTCCCAGAGAAAAATGTTGTCAATAAAATGACATACAAGTTCTTTTATTCTATAACATTTCCTTCCATATTCAAGTTAGGTTTCTACATGCACTTCTGCAGAATATTCTTCTGTATTTCTTAGTTCAGACAGTGGCATAATAAGGATATAACAAGATTTAAATCTCAGAACCTGTCAAAGTAAGACCTGAAGTTTAAATTTGAAATATCTTGTTTGAATAAATGTATTCTTATTAGTGAAGATATTGCTCTAAATTTTTAGTCTTTGAATTGCCTCTTAGTGCTTCATAACCATTAGTCCTCAAGGATATTTTTCATCTCTTACACAGATTATTCATGTGAACATTGTTATTCTAATTTCATGTTTGTCCCTTGAAATACAAATAATGATTTAAGAGCAATGGACAGAAAGAGAAATATGGCAAGAGAGAGAGGAGAAAGAGAAAGAAGAAGAGAGAGGTGTGAGTGGCAAGGGGTGAGGGGAGAGAAAAGAAAGGAAAGGGAACATGAAATAGAGAACAGAGGACAGAGAGAAGAAAGAGAAGGAGGAAGGGAAAAAATACCATTATCTTTTTTTAACCTACCTGTATATTAGCAATACATAGAAACTTATCCCTGGTGAGCAAATGCATAAAAATTTAAATTTCATTAATTAAAGCAGTCTGACTAGTTGCTACAATTTCTGATAATCAAGGTTTCTAAAGAGCAGCTAATGACTTCAATAAGGTCTCTACTGGAGGATCTAACAAAATATTATCAAATACTAAATACATAATTTATATACTGCACTCTAATATCTATAAAAATTTCTGCCTACTCTACACAGGCTGATAAAATGACATGAAACTCTTTCTGAAATTTAACTTACAGGTTACATCTTACCATTTCCTTCTTCTCCATCATTATAGCTTTAAGTTACATTTTTATTGTTCTTGTTCCAGAGCCATACTGGTGACATTGCTACTAATATTTACATTGGAGTCAGTTATGCCAAAATAAGAATAAACCTTACTGATTCTCACCACAATCATTCATTCAAAAAAACAGATCAGGATTTACCAAATGGCAAGAAATAGAACTACACATATGAGTTAAGGAAGCTTCTCCTCTCAAGAAACTGATAAGTTAATAAAGGAGATTATGAAATGCCTCAAAATAACCACAACTATTTCCTTTAATTTCTTTTAATGCAACATATACCTAACTACTTTAAGTTTGTCTGTGAACTGCATAAGAAAATCAGGAGAAAATGTCCAACATTTCTAAAGATAAAATTATTATCCATTTAGTGTCATACGACATGGTTCATCTATTATAGCATGTATCAGA
The DNA here is from genome assembly GCA_004026885.1 of Lyroderma lyra. NCBI lineage: Eukaryota > Metazoa > Chordata > Mammalia > Chiroptera > Megadermatidae > Lyroderma > Lyroderma lyra. The sequence continues at coordinate 24,588 of PVJL010010960.1, forward strand.
ATTTAATTTCTTTTATGATGAATAATATTTCATTCTATGTGTATAACATATTTTATTCATTCATCTGTTTATGGGCACTTAGACTGTTTCCACATTTTGGTAATTGTGGATAACGCTACTATAAACACTGCTGTACATATATTTTTTTAAGTTCCTGATTTTAATATTTTGAGTTGTTACTCAATAAGTTTAACATAAAATTACAACTTGATTGCTTGATCAAGTGGTAATTCTCTGTTAATAGATTTTGAAAAACCACCAAAGTTATCCATGGTACCTATATTATTTTACATCCCTACAAGAAAAACACAAGAGTTTGAATTTTTCTACAGTCTCACCAACATTTATTTTTTGTTGTTATTTATAGTGCCTATCTTAATGGATGTGAATTGGTGTCCCACTGTGGTTTCATTTGCATTTCCCTTATGACTTGTGATATTGAGCAACTATTCATGGATAATTATTGGCCTTTTGCATAACTTCTTTGGAGAAATGTCTATTCAAAATCTTTGGCCATTTTTGACTCAAGACTTTTGTTGTTATTGTTCTTGGTTAATTTTAGTTCTTTAAATACTCTTATCAGATATATGCTTTGAAAGTATATTCTTCTGTCAATGAGCTGTCTTTTTACTCTCTTGGTAGTGTCCTTTGATACCTTTCATTCTATTTTATACTTAAAATGAACGGATTGCTACCATACAAAATTTTTATTTTCCAATTTTATTCAAAATGATCATAAACATGTTAAAGATTGAATATTATAAATTTTGCAAAGTATTAATGATTTAAATTGCAATAATGTGTCCTTTTTATTTAAAACTACTCTCTATATGACTATTAAAAATGTAATGTCACTATAGTTCATTCAAGTTTGGGAAGAAGTGATTTCTGCACACAATAAAGAATACATAGCAAAGAATTCAAATTTGACTGTTAGAGTTACCATCTGACTCAGGCATTCTCATTGGGGACCAATGAGACTGTCAAATAATTTTTTTAATTCATTTTTATTGTGAGACTTATTGGGGTGACATCTGTTAACAAGGATTACATAAGTTTCAGGCATACAATTCTACAGTGCATTGTCAACTTGTTGTATAATAATTTCACCACCTAATGTGACTTCTCTTTCCATCACCTTATATTTAGCTTCCCCACCTCCTCTCCC
>PVJL010010960.1:25855-46047 GCA_004026885.1 Lyroderma lyra
TTCTTTTTTTCTTTGCTTTCAGTTTTATATTCCGCATATGAGTGAAATCATGCAGTTCTTTGTTTTTTCTGTCTGGCTTATTTCACTTAGCATGATGATCTCCAGGTCCATCCATTTTGTCGCAAATGGCAATATTTCATCTTTTCTTACAGCTGAGTAATATTCCATTGTGTATATGTACCACAGCTTCTTTATCCAGCTGTCAAAGAAATTTTATGCTTCACAAATAGAAGAAATCCCAGCCCTACTTGTTACAAGACTGTCTGTGTTGAAAGACAACAGGCTGAAATAATTAAAAGCATGTAACTGGAGGGAGACGATTGTGTTCACATCTGGACTCAGCCCCTAAATGTCTCTGTGTTTAAATATTCTCATATGTAAAATCATGGCAAAATCTAGGACTACCTCATAAAATTGTTTTAAGAATTACTACCAGTTAAGAATCTTTGAAGTACCAGAAAAATTAATTGAGATAAATTATAAACCAGTAAGTACTTGATAAATACGTGTTAACTAATGAAATAACTTTTTGATGTCAATTCTATATATCTTTCATCAACACTTTATTATTCATATGCATGACTCAATATTTAATGTGTCATACACATTAATTAATCAACACCTCTCACTCTGATGAAGAAATATTTAAGGTTCTATGTCACCATAGATTGAGCCTTTTCTACCAAATATTGCAGAATCACTATGAAATGGATAATTCACTCACCACTAATTCAAGAAATACTTATTAAGAATATAGAAGGTGTTGAAAACACAATTGTCTTTTACCTCAAGTAACCTTTAAAGTGGTTGTGAGAGATAAGCAAGTGCAATGCATTATGATGTACAATTAAATTAAGGTAGAATGTGCTCTGCAGACATACAGTAGAGCATTCAACCCAGACTTTGAAAAACACAGGAAAGGCAACCCAGAGAATGTGACATCTAAGTTGAGATCAGAATGGTTTTTGGATAGATTGCCTACTGAAAAATTGAAGGAAGTTCCCAGAGAAGGTAATGATAAGAGAGAATTCCAACCAGAAAAAATATAGAAATGAAGTTCAGAAACAAAAGCAATTTAATATAGAGACAAAATTCAGAAGACAATATGACTACTTTGTACAAGAGGGGAGGGAAGAGGTTGGAGAGAGAGTGCTAAAAAATTTATAGAAACAATAGCCCTGAAGGGTCCAATAAACTACTTTAAGTATTTTAAATTGCATCTAAATCTTAATGTTATTTCAGTGACAGAGTCAAATTTTTACTTTGTAAATAAGGATCACTCTGATTGTACTGGGAGGAAAGCATGAAAAGAGACAATATCACAGGCTGGAAGACCCTTTGTGAAGATATTGTAGAAACCTACACTAGATGTAAGGATCCCCTGGAGAATAGCAATGGCAAAAGGGAAAGAGAAAAGTGAAAGGTCTAAGAAGATATTTAGGAGAGAACTAGATTATATCATTTTGCTGTGTATAATCCACACTTTCTTTGCCCAAATTTGTCAGCTAAAAGTAAGGGTGTGCATTATAAAAGGGTAGCACTAAATTGGTAACCATGTAAATATATTTAATTTTTTTGTTTATGCTTGGGTGTTAAAGTGTAACTCTAGAAATCAATAACCATATTTATATGCAAAATAATTACCTGGAATATGATAATAGGTATTTTATATAAAAATTTTTATGAAAAAGTATTTTTACATAAAATTTTCTTTACCTCATATCTGTTCTTATGTTTTGTAATTATTTGTTACATAAAATTTTTTGTACCATAATATGTTGAAGTCACAATAGGTGGTGAACTTGTTATACAAAATGTTGACAATGCACTGTAGAATTTCATGCTTGAAACCTATGTAATTCTTGCTAACAGATGTCACCCCAGTAAGTCTAACAATAAAAATAAATTTTAAAAAGTAAATAAATAAAAAATAAAAACTCCCACACAGACACAAAATATTTTAATACAAAACATAGGTACTTAAATATAAACAAATAAAAAGTTTAATTAAAAACATTAGAGCGAAAGATTTTTTTCTTGAAAGTTGGGGCCAAAACATGGGTCCACATTACACATCGCTAAGTATAGTAGCATGGAAAAGATGAAAGAATCAGTGATACTTGCAGGTTTTTGGCTTGAATATAAAATGTGTGATTGTTGAAGAATGGCAAAAAATAAAAATAGAAATAAAAAAGCCATGGTATGTTCATATGGCCTGAAACATAAAGAAGGAATGGCATGGCAAAAGAGAATGATTGGGGCCAGATCAAATTTGGCTATACATAAAATTAAGCTTTTGTGATGTTATTCTAAATGAAATGAAAAATCATGGGGAGCTTTATTGATTATACAACTTATTCTTAGGGAATGAATTAAATAAATATGAAGACCCTTACTAATTGGCAAATTTCCTATATATGTCCTGGTAGGCTTTGTACTGCAAAAATCCAGGGCATTCAACTCACATATATTATAATACAAATGGCATTGTTCTAGATATGCAGAGCACCTTGACAAAGCATGCTATATGGTTCTCTACTTTGTTTTCTGTAAATGTCTTATTTCCTCAGTAAAATAATGAACATCTCTTGACCAGAGTTTATGTTTCATAATTCTTTTTTAAATCTCAAGTTACCTAACACAGTTCTGATTACACAGATAGCTCTTGTTAAAAACCTGTTGTCTTGGGTCTAGAAAGCACCATTCAATTTGCTTTTACTACTCTAGTACTTTGTATTCTATCACAGAGTGACTCAATTACACTTAACAACTTTAATAGATTACATTTACATGACTATACTTTTACTGAAGCAAGTCTAATGAATGATAAGTTTTATAACATGTTTTCATTTGTCTTCACTGGTCACTCTTGACTATATATAGTTTTTCTTCCTTGAATATTTTTTTAAATTCATTTTTATTGTTAGACATATTGGGGTGACATCTGTTAGCAAGGATTGCATAGGTTTCAGGCATACAATTCTACAGTGCATTGTCAACATGATGTATAAGTTCACCACCTAATGTGACTTCTCTTTCCATCACCTTATATTTAGCTTCCCCCCCTTCTCTCCCACCCCCTCCCCTTTCTCCCCTCCCTAACCCACTCATCCCCAAATAAACATTAAACTATTGATTGTGTCCATGGGTTATTTGTTTTTTCATTTCTTTTTTCTTTGCTTTCAGTTTTATATAAGAAAAGATGAAATATTGCCATTTGCAACAAAATCGATGGACCTGGAGATCATCATGCTTAGTGAAATAAGCCAGACAGAAAAAACAAAGAACTGTATGACTTCACTCATATGCAGAATATAAAACTGAATATTTTTAAAATAAAAATTTTAAGGGCTTTATTTGGTTTCTTTTAGATTTTATGTTTATATACCAAAGGCCACTATCTCTGCATTTGGTGAAGACACCACACATTTTGGTATCATATAATTATTTGTTATGTTTCCTGGGAAATACTTTTTCACTGTCATGACAAGCAAGTCAATTATTATTTTGGATGTTATATCCCCTACAACTAATAGTTTTAAAATTTATTTCAACACTCAGAATAAACCATAGAATATGTGTGTGGGGGGTTATAAAAAGACACACATATACATGTATATACACTTTGGTATAAAATTTCATTGTAATGGTAAATAGTTCAAAAAACTTTTACAATCAAGAATAACCTACTTCCTCTTTTTAAAATTTATTCTCATTAATTAAAGGATCTGCTGATTATTGTCTGGTGGTTTACTGTTATTAAATTCAATTATTTATGAGTGAAATACTATCATACCTGGAATTTTATTTTTGTGTGGGAAAGGGTTAGAGGAAGATTGGACTGGCACCATTGACTCATTGAGACTAAACAACTTGCAACCCTGCTATCAGGGCAAGGAAGAGCAGCATGTATTTGTTTACTTGTTTAACACACACACACATAGCATTCATCATTTACCAATAAGAACTGGCCTATTGTCAGGTTTAGAATGCATTACCAAAGTGTGTAATCTGTTGAATCCACATTATTGTACTATTAATATTACTGTAGCCATCTTCTACGATTACTGTATTAAACCAAAATTTCATTAATTCTTCCAGAGCCAGTGTCTGACTCTCTACTAGGTCACTACCACCACCATGTACACTGATATGTGAGATTAGAACTGACTAAGTGTATAGAGTATACAAGTTATGGCAAGTTAAATTTACATTATACTTGGGATAGAATGATTAGAATTTACATGTTTATAATAATGACATGGAGAAATGTAAAATGGGTTTGTAGCATAATTTTCAAATGAACATGTGAGTTTCACATAGTCAAACCTTTATTAGCAGCTAAAACCTGTTTCATTTCACCAAAGCCCCATATATCAGAACTGCTTACCATAATCACTGGAACATAAGTATCCCAGACACATTATAACCTCTTCACTTTTAGAGAGTGAAGTCACTATTTTTCTGTGCGTTTGTATCCTCTATCTTCATTAATGAATGCCTCTAATGCACCTATGCAACCAAAAGCCTGGGAGTCATCGTGAACTCATCTATCTCCTCACCTGACTTTGCCTCTCCTACTAAGTCACAAAATCTGCATATCTCTTATTGAGTGTGACTGCTATAACAGAAATGGATACCTGGTCTTTCTGATGTAATGTTAATCTTCTCCAACCTCCTATGAAGTTCATCTTTCTAAAACACAAAATAGATCCTACCTTTCCTCTCATTAAAAAAATTCAATGACTTTATTTCAGTTTCAGAATGAATCCAAACTTCAGAAGAGGTTCTTTATAATCAAGCCCATTTTTCTTTCTGGCCACTTGCTTTCCTCTATCTTCCTGTATTACCCAAAGAAGTCCCAGCCATACATAAACATTTGCTTTCTCTATCAAATACATACCACATTTTCTCTTGCCTTTGTGTCTTACACATATTGTTTCTTCTACGTGAATGCAGTTTTCTCATTTTTTTTCCTAGATCTGGGTAACTTCTAAAAAATTCTCCTCAAAGTGTCTCTTAAACAATACAGTTAACTCCCAAATCTAGGCTTAGCAACACTTTTTAGGTGCTTCATATGTCTATCTTTACAAACTTATCAAACAGTATTTTATTTATTCGTATGTGTCTCAATAACCAAATAAGCTTCTTCGGGGCAGTCCATGCTTTCTATTAATAGTTTTGCATAATCAGTATCTAAGCAAATCTATATTCAGATAAATTAAATTTTATTATATTCATACTCCACTGATACTAAATTTTTAAGATAGTTTACTCTAAAAGACATGCATACATAGATAATTTTTAGTAGCAATATACCACTGCCAGCATGGCCAATCATAAAACCCAACGGGAAATGAGTGGAGATTGAGAAAGACAAAGACATATAGTAGGAGTTAAAGCAGGGACCATGTGAGACAATGTCCACTGACGGAGAAAAAATGACCCAGAACTGGTTCAGCATGTTTATTATATAGGCAAAAGGTTGCAGCTTCAAAATGTCCTGCATGGGAAGTAAGCTTAAAGTTTCTTCTTGGGAACATTCTGTTCATTCTGCGAACATTAAGGCTCTTTTTTGGTGAATGCCTGGCATCATAACTATAGCTTGCTATTTTCACAGCATTTGCTATCTGATCAGATCAGCTGCTATGCATTGTCCTTGCCCTTGGAAAGAAAGGATTCCCATAGACAGGGCTTTGCTGTCCCCTGGACTCCTCTTTATCCTTGGCAGGAAAGGACTCCCAATGGCAGGGCTTTGCCTCCACCTGGAGCTCAGCTGATGATCAAGGCTCAGCCACTTTCCACATCTCACTCATTTTTATTTTTTAAAAGCAGATGTGAACAGCTTTGTGGTTTTCTTGTAAGTGATATTGGATGATTTGGCAACTGATTGAAAAAATGCAAAACAAGATTAGTAGTTATGTAATAATTTCAGCAAGGAACCATGCCATATGATTTAAGATTTTAAAAAAATTAAACCATCTTAAATTGCCATGACTTGCGCAGGTGAACAGGGGATCCAGAGGGAGGCGATGGGGAATGAAGAAATAAACACACAGACACAGACTTAGATAGAAAAGCTGAGACCCGGTGGTCCTCTGAGCTCTCATGGAGACTCAGAGACCCCTTCTGGCAGCAGCATGTTCATTTTTTAGAGTAAGGAAAAGAAAGATAAAAAGCAGGGTAGATCAAAAGTGTAAAGGCTGGAAAGTATATCTCAACGAAGAGATATACATTGTGTTTTTCTCCCAGCTCATTACAGTCCTCGACGACTATAGTAAATCAACATCTTGCCAAATAACCTTGCAGGACAACCTATTCTACTATTTTTTTCTTGAGCAAGTGAGCCATGAATCATATCTCAGGTTACTCTGATAAATCAAGCAGGTTTCACTCACAATGTCATATTATTCTTTACTCTGCAAACCAGAAACCAAATCCTGTGTATTGTCCTTGTGCACACAGCTCTGGGATGCCTTCCACAACCCTTGAACTATAGATTCCAAGCACACAGGTAGCCTTGCTAAAACCTGTTTTCTCAAAGAAGGTGGCTTCTGGCTTATACACTCCTTACATTAAATCATTGAGCATATCTTTGACTAATTTTGCAGGGTTTAGTATTGCATCTCTACTACTTTGTATGGCTTGGATATTAGGATGAAGCTGTAGTAAATTTATGCTTATGTTATTATCATTTTAGACTTATATTAAATGCATTTTTTATTTTTTTCCAGTCCCGTTGAGTACTATTATAGGGAACAAGATTCACACAAATCCAATTACAGTCTGCATGACATTGTAGCTATTGTCTGAATTTTATACTTTGCAGCTGGTTTCTAATACTAATCATACTTGCTTCCAAAACATTCACTTTGGCCTCTATATGTGCATTTATGTCTTTTTGATCTTATAGTGCCAAGCATGTATTTTGGGCCAATTGATTAACATACTGAGAAGTTTGAATGCTTTGAGTTAGGGTAGGCACTGAAATTACTGCAGATGCAATGATAGTTATTAAGGTAATCATGCCAAAAATGATAGCTCTAAAGCATTATGAGATCTGGCGTGTTGGTTGTGCAATTTTCTCAGGGCTTGAAACCCTGAATCTTGATAACACTTTCCAGAAACATTAGTAGGAAGCATAAGGAATGAAGGCTGGTATAACACCAAAATATCTTGACCTGAATTATTCCTAGTGATGCAATTAGTAAGATTACATTTGGAATATTGTACAAAATAATGAGATCTTAAGTTAATAATATTAATATCTCCCATACAAAAATAAAAGGTAGCTGAACACAGGCTCACCGTCCATAACAGGGGCTGATATTGCTGCCTGAAGCCAAATCTGGCAAGGTAGTAATGGTGAGATTTACATAATCTAAAGCCTCAGCTAGTCGCCATGTCTTTTTGTATGTGACCTGATTCAGTGGTCAGAATGTTCCTTACAAAACCTCTGGCTGACATGGACTCATGACTAGGATGGAACTGATCTACTCAATGAGAGCAGTCATAAATAGCTAAGTTAATTCCTGAGATGTTATAATGGGAAAAACATTAGTGCAATCATGCCACGATGGAAGAGCCCCCATTTCTATAGATCTAGAGTTAGAACAATAGGGGAATAGGGGTGATGGTGAGGAGTCCATTGAAAAATATCAGAAAGCCCCATCTTGGTAATAGTCTGTATATATTTTCCCATGCCCCAGGGGCCCAAAACATTAGCAATTTCAGTGTCCCCAGAGGATGTTATGTTTTCTTGACTCATCTGTAGACAGCCTACTTTGGGAATGTTTGAAAAACAAATAGGGAGTGCGGAGGTGTACTTCATATATGAGTAATTTAAATAATGATCAAGGATGATGTGACTGTCAGCCTGACCACCCATCATTTTAGTATGATTTGTAAAAACTGGGACTGAGCCTCCCGCTCAAAAAGTGGGGTTGATAACTGGTGGGTCTGGAAAATAAGTCAAGTAGGACTCTCCAGAAATTATACTTACCTGACAAGCCAAGACAGCTAACATGGCCATAAACATGGTAGAGGGGGCTCTGAACAGCATCCTGTGTTTCAGTCATTTATTGTGTTTCAGTTGTCAGCTCTTTTACCTGTTCCCAGCAGCATACCCTGCATAATCTGCACATTATGAGTTTGATTTTGTTCAAATTGTTCAGCAGTACATTTAACCCGGTCTGATTTTCAAAGTAAGTATTTTTCTGGCTGTAAGCCGGTAGAGGGGGCAGTGAAGTTGAACGAGGTGAAGACATGAATTCCTTTTATGCTTCCACTGTTTGTCTAAAATTGTCAGCCATGCTGCCAGGTGGCAACCTCTTTCTCTCTTTTTCTGGGTCTAAAATTCTTGAATTAAGAAGCACAAAATAAAAAAGACATAGGACTTTATCAGGGCATTTGGAAGTATATCGACCACTTCACTGTTTACCTACCCTTTCCTGGGTTTCTAAATTTATAGTTCCCACCTCAGGGAACCAAGAACAATTATCTTGGACAAAAGCTAAAAATTCTACAAGCTGTGCCCCTCTTATAGGGCAATATTTAGAATTAAGCATAGCCTTAAGTATTTGATCATATGAAGTCTTTTTTTGGGACCCTGCATTTTCCATGTTTTACATCCAGCTAATTAAATCGGCTCCTTACTTCCAAGTATATGTTACCTTGATGCGCATCCTCTTCTGGAGTGTCTCTTCATCTTGAGTTTGTAGAGTTCCTTCATTCTCAGGCCCCACATTGGTCATAAATGGCAAATCATAAAACCTAAGGGGGAGTGACTGGAGATTGAGAAAGATACAGACTCATAGTAAGAGTTAAAACTGGAGTAAGTTGGAAAACTGTCTTCTGATGGAGAAAAAAATGACCAAGAACTGGCTCAGTATGTTTATTATATAGGCAGAAGATTATGTAGAGTTTCAAGAAATCTTGCATTGGAAGTAAGCTTAAAGTACCTTTTCAGGAACCTTCTGTTCACTGTGCATATGTCAAGGATCTTTTATTTCAGGTGCCTGGCATCATAGCATAGCTTTCTGTTTTCACAGAAATTGCTATCTGATCGGAGAAGCTGCCATGCCTTGTCCCTGCCCGTGGAAAGAAAAAATTCCCATAGGCAGGGCTTTGCCTCTACTTGGGGCTCATCTATGTCCTTGGCAGGAAAGGACTCCCATAGTCAGTGCTTTGCCTCCCCCTGGGGCTCAGCAACTATCCACACCATGTAGAAGAGAGAAGAAGTGACAACTTTATGAGAAACACTAGTTAGGAATAGATGCTAAAAAATTAACAATAAAAGGAATAATGTGTTCAATGACATAACTAAGCTGTGGGGAAAATAACTACTTCTAAAATTATCCTTCAATTTAAAAATTAAAATGAGGACATACTATTAGAATAATTCTACAATGACATTTTTGTGAAAAACAATCTAATCCAGTCAATGCACATTATGTAATAGTGATAATAACTTGACATAGAGATAGAACTTAGAATATATAGAATATTGGAGAGAGATCATTTTCTTTGGTGAAACATGCATACACATTAATACATACATCTTACTGCAAATAGCATTTGTTTTTATCTAGACTTTCAACAGAACTTAAATAAACAATACATTTTAAATTGAGTTACTCTTTAAAAAATGTATTGGGGGTATAAAGCAAAATCAATATTTCACTATATGTGTAAATGAAGTCTGTCTTGTGTTCAAGGTGAGGTCAAATTATTTTTAAGTGTGGTTGTAGAATTTTCCTAGGGTCAGTACCTCTGCTCAAGAGAAATACTAAAGTTCTATCTCCATTGTACATGGTAGAAAAGTCCTTCACATAAATTACTGATTAAATGAAAAACAAATGGAAGTTTTAAGTACAAATGGAGTGTTAATTACACACTTTCCCTAACAACAAACACATATCAATTGCTTCCTTCTCATTTTTTCTCAAATGCTCAAGGAGAGCAGGCAATCACTCAAAGTTTAGCTGATTGCTTTGGGCTTTATTGCATGTTCCTCTGCAGGCTCTATGATCCTAGCAGAGTCTCCATCCAAAAACTCTGTGACATACTACATTGGGTCTCAAATTTCAAGGCATTACACACATTTCCCTAAGTATTTTGAACAAGCTCCTGCTTTGATAAGGCTTTTCCTCAGAAGACAGAGAATACTAAAATATCCCCTGAAGCTCTGACATCAGTTTAAGCCCTAAACACAACCCCCACTCACTCAAACCTACATGTGTTTATCAAAGTTAGTCTTCTGCATTTGGCCTCCACTTTGGCTCTTCTACTAATCCTCAAATGTCAACCATGTACAGTTACTGCACATCTATTTATAGCCAAAGGCTTAAACAGACAATTTGTTCTAGTAGTCAACATGGAGCTTTATTGGGAACTCCTAGTATCATTTAGGAACAGATTACTACTACCTACAAGTAGAAAGAGCAAAAGGCAACAGTTAAGAAAATGGTCTTAGTCCCCGTTTGGCCACTAACTCACTTTGTGATGAGGGCAGTTATCTAAATTTTTGGACTTATGAACATCAACACTGAAGAAAATACCTGCTCTAACTACCTTAGCTATTATAACAATCTAATTTTAAAAGAGATTTTTAAAAACTTAGAAAAATAATTACTCCTCCATTCTCTTTTGCTTGTTGAACATGTGCTTTATACTAAGCATTATGCTAGGCATGGAATTTTCAGTAAGTGAAAAAAATTAGATACTAAATCATTATAATTATGGTATTATGAAAGAAAAGTATTAGGTGTAAGGAAAGCAGAAAAGAGAAGAATTAAATTACTATGAAGGCTTAAGAAAGTTTATCCTGAAGAATCAACACCTAAACAGAGCAATTGAAACTGAGTGGCAATTAATTAGACAGAAAAGTATAGGATAAAGTTGTAGTCACAGGAGCAAAAGTCATCAAGTACATTCAAATACAAAGTGAAATTGGGATATATTTAACTTTTCATAAACATTTAATATGTAACATTTCACATGATTTGCCATTTCTTAGTCCAACTCTTATAGACTCATCTACAGGGTGGCCCAAATGTAGCTTTACTGCATAGTTTCTAGTTAATATGTTATGACACAAATTCTGATTTGTTGTGATGAATTTAATTGATTCAATGGTGGACCACATTTTTGGTTACCCTGTATAGTTTGGATTATTTTTAATCACCCAGGTATTTTTTTAAAGAAAACAATGAGACCCTAGCTCTCCCTATATTATATTATATTACTGTACCTATGCTTACATAACAAAAAGAAAGAAATAACAAGACATAAAATAATTCAGAATAATGTGTCTTTTAGGACATATTGTTAGGTGCTACAAGTTATAAATTTTTATAGTTTCCTGGAATATGTTCTAGTTAAGCACATGTAAATAACTTTAAATCTATTATATCTTTTTAAAAAATGTGTGCTTTGAGTTAATTACCACACACCAACAACTGAAAAACTTTGACAAAATTAATCAAATTAAAATAACATGAAAGAACAGGGTTAGGGAGAAAAAACGGTGACACAAATACATGATAGTAGAAAAATAACTGAGTGTGGGTAGTGAACTCACAGTCCAACATGTAGATGATGTATTGTAGGATTGTCACCTGGGACCTATGTACATTTTTAATTATTAATGTCACCTAAATAAATTTAACAATGGAATATATTTCAAATACATTATTAATGCACACATCAGGGTTTATTTTTTTCATAGCAATTTGAGATACTGGGTCCTTAATCTGAAGATTTTTACCTGGTCCCAGAGGCATGTATTTAAATATCATTTTTATTCTGAACACTTATTACTACATTTTTGAATTCTGAACTCATTAAATTAACTAAACTTGCAAATTATCTTCAGCTAGATCCATATTTAAAGTGTTATACAAACTTTCCCCTCTCTACTCTTCCTGAAAATATGTGTATGTACTGCACAGTTTGCCATGTTTGCTGTTTTATTGCAGTTCATATGTAATATATAACAAAGTATTATTTTAAACTTTATTTTTTTCTGATAAAAATAGCTGCTTCATAAGTAGTTTATTTTATTTAGTTAAGCATTTTAAACATAATTTTCTTCAAGTTTTTATTAGCTTATTTCAAAAGACCTCCTAAACAACTTAAGAATGCCCTGGTATTCTAATAGGCCATAAAAGATTTTTCTTATATTTTACAATTAAACAAATACTATTAATACCTCAAATTCTACAATTGGTAGTAGAAGTGTACTATTGGTACTATTATAGCAATGTGTTACTAAATATTCAAACAGGGAAATTATTAAAATTCACTTATATATGTACATAATTCAAAAACCCAAGTAACGCTACAAGGTTTCTAATGAAATACAGCAGTTCTTTGTATACCACATCTTACACTCTGTTCCCCCAAGAATATCATTTTTTAATTCACTTTTATTGTTAGACTTATTGGGGTGACATCTGTTAGCAAGGATTACATAGGTTTCAGGCATACAATTCTACAGTGCATTGTCAACTTGATGTATAATAAGTTCACCAACTAATGTGGTTTCTCTTTCCATCACCCTATATTTAGCTTAACGCCCTCCTCTCTCACCCCTCCCTTTCTCCCCTCCCTGACCCACTCATCTCCAAATAAACATTAAACTATTGATTGTGTCCATGGGTTATTTGTTTGTTCATTTCTTTTTATTTTGCATTCAGTTTTGTATTCCAAATTTGTGTGAACTCATACAGTTCTTTGTTTTTTCTGTCTGGCTTATTTTACTAAGCATGATGATTTCCAGATATCACTTTTAACTTTTAGTTGATCCTTACACTTATTTTATTATTACTAATGTCATACTTGTAGTGTCATCTCTTTTTTTGCTGTTAAAAGATCTTAGTCATTATCTATTGACTTCCTGTTATTGGAAAGATGATTTAACTCTCTTATGAATCACATTCCCAGCACATTACTTTGACCACAAAATAAAATTAAATTAAACAATTTAAACATAGTAAAAAATTATTTTTCTTTCTTTATAAGACAAACATACTGAGTGTAAGGGAGGATAAAGAGACTTTAAAAATAAGTTAAACTTTTTAATGTTTTCATGGATGCCTTTTTATATTGGCTTATTTTTACATACTTATTCAATTTGAACTTTTGTTTCAGAAGAATAAAATCTCAGTGAGAATAAAATAATGCTAGGTTATAGACACATAGTTCACAGTGCTTTCTAGTAACAACTTTGATTAGAAATTAAATTTATTTTTGTCCAAATACTCTGAAAGCCTGTAATGATATAAATTTCCCTATTATTACAGTTTTGCTGTGTCCCAATAATTCTGATACGTTGTATTTTCATTGTCATTAGTTTCTATATATTTTTTAATCTCACCTTTTATTTGTTCTCCTATCCAGTCCTTTTTTAATAAGCTGTTGTTTAATCTCCATGTATATGTGGTTTTTTGGCTTTCCTTTTACAGTGGATCTCAAGTTTCAAAGCTTTGTGGTCCGAGAATACACCTGGTATGATTTCAATCTCTTCGAATTTGCTGAGGCTACTCTTTGGTCCCAGCATGTGGTCAATCCTTGAGAATGTTCCATCTGCACTAGAAAAGAAGATGTAGTCTTTTTTGCTAGATGAAATGTCCTGTAAATGTCAATGATGTCCAATTGCTGTAATGTGTCGTTTAGAGCTGTTATTTCCTTATTTATTTTCTGTTTGGATGATCTGTCCTTGGCTGTTAGCGGGGTGTTTAAGTCTCCCACTATGATTGTGTATTCATCAGTTTCTCCTTTCAAGTCTGTTAGTAGTTTCTTTGTGTATTTTGGTGCATCCTGGTTGGGAACATATATGTTGATTAGTGTCAATTCTTCTTGTTGTTGCATTGTGCCTTTTATCATTATGTAATGACCATGTTTGTCATTTACTATCTTTTTTAACTTGAAGTTTATTTCATCAGATATTAGTATGGCCACTCCTGCTTTCTCTGGTTACCATTTGCTTGAAGTATTGTATCCCATCCTTTCACTCTGAGTCTGTGTTTGTCCTTACAGCTGAGGTGTGTTTCTTGGAGACAGCATATGGATGCGTTCTATTTTTCAATCCAGTCTGCTACTCTGTGTCTTTTTATTGGTGAGTTTAGTCCATTAACATTTACAGGGATGATTGATATGTGAGGATTTCCTGTGGCCATAGCTTATTTCTTTCTTTGATTTTGTTTGTTTGTTTGTTTGTCTATTTTTGTTTCTTTCTTGTTGCCCAAACTTTGTTCCATTTTTCCTGATGATTAGTTTCAGGCTGAAGAGCCTCCTTCAGTATTTCTTGGAGAGCTGGCCTCGTTCTGGCAAATTCCCTCAGCTTCTGTTTGTCTGAGAAGGTATTTTTTCCACCTTCATATCTGAAAGATAATTTTGCTGGATAATTTATTCTTGGCTGGAGGTTTCTCTCTTTTAAATTTATGAATATTGGATTCCACTCTTTCCTGGATTGTAAGTTTCTGCTGAGAAATCTGATGCCAGCCTGATGGGTATTCCTCTAATGTTTATAATTCTTTTTTCCCTGGCTGCCTTGAGAATTGTCTCTTTGTCTTTAGTTTTGGACATCTTTAGTACCATGTGTCTTGGAGAAGATCTGTTAGGGTTCAGGTATCTGGGGGACCTGTTTTCTTATTGTGCTTGCGGTTCCAGATCTTTCTATAGGTTTGGAAAGTTTTCATCTACGATGTGTTTGAGTATGCTCTCTGTAGATTGCTCTGCCACTTCTTCTATTACTATTATACTACTGTTTTTTCTCATGGAGTTGCAGAGTTTTTCAATCGTTTTGGTTCTATATTCCCTCTCTTTCTCTTTCTGGGCTGTTTCCATACTCTGAAGAAGTTATTTTGTAACACTTTTCATTAGTAATTACTTTGAACATATTCAAAAAAACAAATTCTCTAGCACATCGAACTACAGTACAAAAAAGAAGACATTTAAAATGAAATAAAATTCCATTGATCCTTTTCCCCTTTAGAAATTTTTTCACAAAGAAAGAATTTAAAAAATTTTAACAAGTGCACTTCTGATTTATATGATCCTATATGACAATGCTCTTCAGATTGCCTTATATACATGACACATATTAATGTAAAGAGTTCATTGGGATATAAAAGAGAGAAAACAAGACAACAAACATTTCTAGGTGGGCAAAGATTACGTCAAAGTGAATAATAAAATACATTGATGTCTTATGATACCAAAAGGAACTTACTTGCTTTAAAAATAAAAGCTTGATTAGAAATACCAGTGATGCACATATTGCAGCTCACTCAAAATCAATTTTTTATTGGGTTGACATCTGTTAGCCAGGATTACATAGGTTTCAGGCATACAATTCTACAGTGCGTTGTCAACTTGATGTATAATCAGTTCACTACCTAATGTGACCTCTCTTTCCATCAACTTATATTTAGCTTCCCCCCTCCTCTCTCAGCTCCTCCCTTTTCTCCCCTCTCGAACCCACTCGTCCCCAAATAAACATTAAACTATTGATTGTGTCCCTGGGTTATTTGTTTCTTCATTTCTTTTTTTCTTGCTTCCAGTTTTATATTCCGCATATGAGTGAAGTCATACAGTCCTCTGTTTTTTCTGACTGGCATATTTCACTAAGCATGATGATGTCCAGGTCCATTCATTTTGTCGCAAATGGCAATATTTCATCTTCTCTTATAGCTGAGTAATATTCCATTGTGTATATGTACCACAGCTTCTCTGTCCAGTCATCTGTCGCAGGGCATTTTTGTTGTTTCCATGTTTTGGCCTCTGTGAATAGCGCTGCAATGAACATTGGGGTACATAAGTCTTTGCGGACAAAGGTTAAATTCTTTGGGTAGATCCCCAGAAGGAGGACTGCTGGGTCAAATAGTAGCTCCATTCCCAATTTTCTGAGGAACCTCCACACTGACTTCCACAGCGGTTGTACCAGTTTGCACTCCCACCAGCAGTGTACCAGAGTTCCTTTTTCTCCACATCCTCTCCAGCACTTGTTATTACTTGTCTTGTTGATAATAGCCATTCTCACAAGTGTGAGGTGGTATCTCATTGTGGTTTTGACTTGCAATTCCCTGATAGGCAATGAGGGTGAACATTTTTTCATATGTCTGCTGGTCTTTTGTATTTCTTCGTGGGAGAAGTGTCTGTTTAGTTCTTCTGCCCACTTTTCAATTGGGTTGTTTGATTTTTTGTTGTGATGTCTTATTAGTTCTTTATGTATTTTAGATATTAGAAATTTATCTGATGCATTATTTGCAAATACTTTCTCCCATTCAGTTGGCTGTCTTTTTGCCTTGTTGATGGTTTGTTTTGCTGTGCAGAAGCTTTTTGGCTTGATAGAGTCCCATTCATTTATTTTTGCTTCTACTTCCCTTCTCTTTGAGGAGAGGATAATGAAGCCTTCCTTGAGTCCTAGGTCTATAAGTTTAGTACCAATGTTTTCTTCTATGCAGTTTATTGTTACAGGTTTTATATGAAGGTCTTTAATCCATTTAGAGTTAATTTTTGTGTATGGAGAGAGTTCACAGCTCAGGTTCATTCTTTTGCTTATGTTCTTACACTTTTGCCAGCACCACATACTAAAGAGGCTGTCTTTCCCCCATTGTATGATTTTTTTGCTCCTTTATCAAAAATTATTTGTCCATATATTTGTGGGTTTATTTCTGTGTTTTCAGTTCTGTTTAATTGGTGTATATTTCTGTCCTCCTGCCAGTACCAAGCTGTTTTAACTATTGATGCTTTGTAATATAAATAGAAGTCAGGAAGTGTAATGCCACCAGTCTTATTCCTTTTATGTAGCATTGCTTTTGCAATTTGAGGTCTTTTATGATTCCATATATATCTAATAATTCTTTTATTTATTTCATGAAAGTATGATTGTGGGATTTCGATGGGTATTGCATTACATGTGTAGATGGCTTTGGGCAGAATGGCCATTTTAACAATGTTAAGTCTTCCTATTTATGAACAGGGGATATTTTTCCACCTCTAACAGTCTGTTCCAATTCCTTTCAAAAGTGTCTTATAGTGTTCTGTGTATAAGTCTCTCACATTCTTTGTTAAGTTAATTCCCAGGTATTTCATTCCTTTTGTTGTGATAGCAAAAGCAATTCACTCACTCACTTCTTTTTCTGAGGATTCATTATTTGTATAAAGGAATGCTGTGGATTTTTGTACATTGATTTTGTATCCTGCAACTTTACTCTGTTCGTTAATTGTTTCTAATACTTTCATGGTAGAATCTTTGGAATTTTTTATATAAAGGATCATGTCATCTGCAAAGAGAGACAATTTTACCTCTTCTTTCCTAATTTGGATACCTTTTATTGCTTTCACGTGCCTGATTGCTGTGGCTAGAACTTCCAGTACTATATAAATAACAGTGGTGACAGGGGGCATCCCTGTCTTGTTCCTGATTTTAGGAGAATAGGTTTCAGCTTTTCCCCATTCAGTATGATGTTAGCCGAGGGTCTCTCATATATGGCCTTTATTATGTAGAGATACTTTCCCTCTATACCTATTTTAATTAGTGTTTTGATCATAAATGGATGTTGTATCTTATCGAAATGTTTTCTGCAACAATTGAAATGAGCACATGGTCCTTATCTTTTATTTTGTTTATATGGTGTATCACATTGATTGATCTTTGTATGTTGAACCAATCCTGTGTTACCGGGATGAATCCCACTTGATCATTTGTATGATCTTTTTTGATGAATTGTTGTATACTCTTTGCTAATATTTTGTTCAGGATTTTTGCATTTGTGTTCAACAAGGATATTGGTCTATAGTTTTCTTTTTTGGTGTTTTCTTTGCCAGGCTTTGGTTTTAGAGTAATGTTGGCCTCATAGAATCAGTTAGGAAGTATTGATTCCTCTTCAATTTTTTGGAAGAGTCTGAGAGGATAGGAGGTAATTCTTCTTTGAATGCTTGGTAGAACTCGTTGGTGAAAAGATCTGGTCCAGGGCTTTTGCCTTTAGGGAGATTGTGTATAGTCATTTCGATCTCATTGCTATTGATTGGTCTATTTAGATTATCCTGTTCTTCTTGGTTCAGTCTTGGTAGGCTATAACTTTCTCGAAACTTGTCCATTTCTTCTAGGTTGTTAAATTTCGTGGCATAAAGTCCTTCATAATATTTTCTTATAATCCTTTATATTTCTGTGGTATCAGTGGTAATTCGTCCCCTTTCATTTCTAATTTTGAATAATTTTGTCCTTCTCTTTCATCCTTTGAATTGTCCTGCCAGGGGTTTGTCAATGTTGTTGACTTTCTCCAAGAACAAGCTCTTCGTAATAATCATTTTTTCTACTGTCTTTCTGTTCTCTAATTGGTTTAGCTCTGGTTTGATTTTTATTATTTCTTTCCTTCTGCCGACATTGGGATTTGTCTGCTCTTCTTTTTCTAGTTCTTTAAGATGGGATGCTAAGATGTTTGCTTGTAATTTTTCTTGTTTCTTAAGATAGGCCTAATGATATAAATTTCCCTCTTATTACCGCTTTCGCTGTGTCCCAAGAATTCTGATACGTTGTATTTTCATTGTCATTAGTTTCTATGTATTTTATCTCATCTTTTATTTATTCTTTCATCCACTCCTTTTTCAATAAGCTGTTGTTTAATCTCCATGCATATGTGGTTGTTTTCTCCTTTCCTTTTACAGTTGATCTCCAATTTCAAAGCTTTGTGCCCTGAGAATATACTTGGTATGATGTCAAACTTCTTGAATTTGCTTAGGCTACCTTTGTGTCCCAGCATGTGATCTATTCTTGAGAATGTTTCATGCGTACTAGAAAAGAAGGTGTAGTCTCATTTTGCTGGATGAAGTGTCCTGTAAATGTCACTTATGTCGAATTGCTGTAATGTGTCATGTAGAGTTGTTATTTCGTTATTAATTTTCTGTTTGGATGATCTGTCCATGGCTGTGAGCGGTGTGTTTAAGTCTCCCAGTATGATTGTGTATTCATCATTTTCTCCTTTCATTTCTGTTAGTGGTTTCTTTGTTTATTTTCGTGCATTCTTTTTGTTAGCATATATGTCGATTAGTGTCACCTCTTCTTGTTGTTGCATTGTGTCTTTTATCATTATGTTATGACCATTTTTGTCTTTTACTATCTTTTTTAACATGAAGTTTATTTCATGAGATATCAGTATGGCCACTCCTGCTATACTCTGGCTACCATTTGCTTGGAGTATTGTAACCCATACATTCACTCTGAGTCTGTGTTTGTCCTTACAGCTGAGGCGTGTTTCTTGTAGACAGCATTTGGATGCGGTCTATTTTTAAATTCAGTCTGCTACTCTGTGTCTTTTTGTTGGTGAGTTCAGTCCATTATCATTTAGAGTGATGATCGATATGTGAGGATTTCCTGTGGCCATGACTGATTTCTTTCTTTGGTTTTATTTGTTTGTTTGTTTGTTTTTGTTTCTTTCTTGTTGCCCCAACTTTGTTCCATTTTTCCTGATGTTTTATTTCAGGCTGAAGAGCCTCCTTCAGTATTTCCTGGAGTGCTGGCCTCGTGCTGGCAAATTCCCTCAGCTTCTGTTTGTCTGAGGAGGTCTTTATTCCACCTTCATATCTGAAAGATAATTTTGCTGGATAATTTATTCTTGTCTGGAAGTTTCTCTCTTTTAAATTTTTGAATATTGGATTCCACTCTCTCCTGGCTTGTAGAGTTTCTGCTGAGAAATCTGATGCCAGCCTGATGGGTTTTCCTCTAAAGTTTATAGTTCTTTTTTCCCTGGCTGCCTTGAGAATTGTCTCTTTGTCTTTAGTTTTGGACATCTTTAGTACCATATGTCTTGGAGAAGATCTGTTGGGGTCCAGGTATCTGGGGGACCTGTTTTCTTCTTTAACTTGGGGTTACAGATCTTTCAATAGGTTTGGAAAGTTCTCATCTACGATTTGTTTGAGTATTTTCTCTGTAGATTGCTCTGCCCCCTTTTCTATTCCTATTATCCTGATGTGGTGTATCACATTAATTGATTTTCGTATGTTGAACCATCCTTGTGCTCCCGGGATGAATCCCACTTGATCATGATGTATGATCTTTTTGATGCATTGTTGTATTCTGTTTGCTAATAGTTTGTTCAGGATTTTAGCATCTGTGTTCATCAGAGACATTGGTCTATAGTTTTCTTTTTGTGTGTTGTCTTTGCCAGGCTTTGGTATTAGAGTAA
>PVJL010010961.1:0-45898 GCA_004026885.1 Lyroderma lyra
TGAGGAACCTCCACACTGCCTTCCACAGTGGTTGTACCAGTTTGCACTCCCACCAGCAGTGTACCAGAGTTCCTTTTTCTCCACACCCTCTCCAGCACTTGTTATTCCTTGTCTTGTTGATAACAGCCATTCTCACAGGTGTGAGGTGGTATCTCATTGTGGTTTTGATTTGCATTTCCCTGATAGCTAATGAGGATGAACATTTTTTCATATGTCTGTTGGCCATTTGTATTTCCTCATGGGAGAAGTGTCTGTTTAGCTCTTCTGCCCACTTTTTAATTGTAACCCCCTCTTTTGTACTAGTTCTTTGTTTCATGCAGACTGCATGCATGAAAGGGCAATTCCTTTTCTGTAAAATTTCTAGAATTCTGTATTTTTGGATGCAGAAAGAGGTCTTCAATTTGAACAGAGTTGGGAATTATCCAGGAAGTCAAAGAGCTTTGTAGTCATACAGATCCAAGGTGGATTTCAGGCCTTGTGTT
Source organism: Lyroderma lyra (assembly GCA_004026885.1). Taxonomy (NCBI): domain Eukaryota; kingdom Metazoa; phylum Chordata; class Mammalia; order Chiroptera; family Megadermatidae; genus Lyroderma; species Lyroderma lyra. The sequence goes on from PVJL010010961.1 coordinate 483, forward strand.
TTCTAACTATGACTTAGATCAAGTGACTTAATCTTTCAGATTCTTTGGACAAAATGAAGTTAAAGAACGCCTATTTTGCGGGCTGTTGAGAGAATTAGAGATAATGGAGGAAGGTTCTTGGCTCTTGTGTAGGATGTAATAAATGCTCAATGCTAGCAATTGGCATTTTTTCATTTGATTAAAAAGTCTTTGCATTGTGGCCTCTACACTTCAGTACGTATTGACGGGCTTCGGTTACGTGGACATATTAATAATAATAGCAAATGCACATGTCACAGCATGGAAATCTTGGTCTGCCCTAAGTCTTGTGTTTTGCCATTATGGTGTTAGTTTCCCCACTGTTTTCTCCTAGGCTTCCCTTGTGCCCCCACATCCTGGTGCCCCCACATGCAGGACCCTCTGTCAGGCTGGTTCTAGCCTGGTGGGTCTTCAGAGTGAGGATCTGAACCCCAAGGCCAGCAAGAGGGACCCCCCCACCTCCTTCTCAGATCTTGTTTATTCTTTCCACAACACCTAACTCATTCATGTCTGCCGGAATGTCGCTATTCTCTCTCTCTTAGAATTATATATAAGATGAATCAGAATAAAATGAGGGCAGTCGATAAGAAACCATGTGGAGGACAAGAGCCTGGTGGGAGCATTCCTGTTCTCCAGGCTGTCTGACTGGCTGTGCTATTTAAGTCCGATCTCATACCCACTGTAGTGAGTAAATTGGATTGCTGAGCAAGAAAAAAAAAATTATTTCTCCCTTGTTGTGGAAGAAACTAAAAGGCTCTTTTCTGATTTTCAGATTCTGGTCATGCAGCCCAAACCTCTTTTTATCTGTTTTTGTATATTTCTTTAACATTTCGTGATTAGGTTTGATCTTAAAGGCTTTGATTAAATAGTCTTTGCACTTCCCGATGTGCAAGTTCATCGTTTTCTATGGGAAGATGTCTTGATGCTTCATATGGACTTGAGAATGAAAATGCTATTTTCGCCCTCAAGCCATAATGGGCTTTTCATCTTCAACATTATTATTATTACTATTTTATTTTTGACAGAGAGACAGGGGGGAACGCCTCTCCCCCGCCCAGCTGGGCCCTCCAGGCTCCCCTCCACAACCCCAAGGCGGGAGGCCAGGGCGGTGTGGTGTCATGCGCCACCTTTGCACCTCGGTTTGACCCACGGGCCCATTAATGGAAGAACCGCGGCATGCAAGTTCACGGGAAGATGTGTGCCCTTCCAACCGGAGGCCATCATTGGCTCACTCGAAACATCTAGGGGCTTCAACGGCAACGCTGAGGGGCCATCAGCAGTTTCCAGGACATGCGTGTGTCCTTGTAGTATTCCGGCTGGAGGACACCAAGGGCGATCAAATCCACTGGAGTGTTACTCTAGTTGAAGTCATGATGGCAGTTCTATACAGGAGACCGCAATTCCCAAATGGTTTATTGATGGCATTAAAAAAGGACCACTGCAGTCTCCTACCTCATGGCTGGGCTTGAGGCCCAAGGCATGAGGATTCAGCAGCAATTACAGTCCACATACCAGCTCTCCCACAGTGGGCCATGCTGTCTTCTTTTCTTCTCTCGTTGCTTTACATACACCTATTGCTTTATTTCCTGACCTGAAAGTGTTAGGTCCTCAAGCAGGAGGGCTACATCTCCCATTTCCCTGGTATGTCTGTTTCACTCAGAACAATGTAAGGCACACATTAGGGATTTAATCTATATGTGTCAGATCTTAGTGTATCAAGGGAAACAACTCACTGAGCACTGATGACCTTCTCTGAGCTTGTGCACAAGGTCTACTTTTGTTATTGATGTGCAATGCATGTGAACGAGGCACCTACCTCACTGGAACTGGGAGGCTGCATGAGCTAATGTCTAAGAAGCACTGAGTACATTTAAAGACACACACACACACACACACACACACACACACACACACACGCACAGCAGTGAGCTATTCTCATCCCCGCCTCTTGGGCTTGCTAAAACGGAAGTTTCACAAGCTCTCTCTGGCACTTCCTCCTGGAAATAGTCTAAGGATGCGCTCTCTCACCCTTCATCCAGCTTTCAGCTTCAGATTCCATTGTTCGAAGTCAGAAAGCAGGGTTCAGAAATAATGAACGGAAGGTTAATCAGGCTTCATTGAACCTCAGGTAATTAAGAAAAACAAGTATGAGAAATTATTCATCTCGGCATCTCCATCAAATGCTAGGCTATGTATTTTTTTATATAAGCCTTCCAGTGTAATTGGGTAAACAGAGCATATTGTTTTTCACTAACTTGCAACAACTGTGTTCCCCACCCGCCCCCCTGCAAAAGAGGGAGATTCAGTTGTGGTCAGGAGAAAGCTAATGACCAGGCAAGTCTATTCTTCTGATGGTCATGGGCTCTTTGCACCTCTGAAGCTAATCTCTCATCCTCATTCTCAGGGTCATATTTGGGGTGAGGCTCCAGAGGCTTATTTATGGCTTGATTTTCCAAACTACGAGTGTGCACGACAGTGATGGGGACACTGGGAATGTGCTCCTCCCCTGAGTGATCAGTCTATTTGTTTTCCTATGTTTTTCCTTACTTGGGGTTCAGACATGACTTGAGTTCAGAGGTCAAGAGTATAGGTATGACAACGTATGTGCTTATAAGGCTCATACTGTCCAGCATAATGATAGACTCTGGATAGTTCCATTCCTAGTCTGAGTGTGTGTGGGTGCGAGAGAGAGAGAGAGAGAGAGAGAGAGAGAGATTGAGAGAGATTGAGAGAGATTGCTGGCTTTGAAGCCATGCAGTGCCCTGGCCTTTTATCCCAGCCTAGCCACAAATGGAAAAGATGGGCTGATTGAAATGCTAACTGTACACCAGACAGGCAGTCATCTAGATACAATTAACAAAGAAACAGACCCCTCCTTGCTTTCCCTACTGTTCTTATTCTTTCCCAAACCATTTCTTTCCTTCCAGAGAAAAAGGAAATGTGCAGAGAAGCAATTAATTATAATTATATACGTGCTGGAGTAGGGGAGAACTAGTCACAAAGAATTTCCAAGTCCCCAAATTGTAAAACTACCCAACAACGTCATAATTTTGTGGAGGAAGTGAAATTTTTATAGATTTTGGTGATAAGAAAAAAAATTGCTAAAAGTGAGCATTTTTAATCACCACACTGTCACTTTGCAAAGTAATTGTGGAATTGGGAATAATTACACTCTAAAGAAAGAAAATGAAACAATATACTTTATGATATTTTAAAATAGAATTATGATTCTGGTTTGTCCCACAAATCTAAAGAAGTCAAGCACAAATTGTGGGTGAAGTAATCACCTGTGGTCCTAGAAACTTAGGTTTAATACTTAAAGTGCCCAGCTGAGTTGTGGGGCGCTCACCTGAAAGAAGAGGGAAAACCTGGTGTGCAGAAATGCAGAGGCCTTGAAGTCTTTAGAATGGGGTGCACGGTCTTCCTGTGAGTGGTATGGTGCCCACTGAGAATTGTTGGATATGAACCATTTGAGGAATCACTATGTGTTGGCACACTTCAGGTAAAACTTTCCTCTCTGTCAGTGAAATCACCCTGTAAGCAGGACCAGCTAATCCAAGGCGATGCATGTATTAGTCAGGAGTCTTCAAAAAAACAGAACCAATAGGATATGTATACACATACACGGAAACCAAGCTGTACCCCAATCTGCCTTCTGCCAGCTGGAGAGCCAGGAAAGCTGGTTGTGTGATTCGTAGGCTGACCAGACATCCTGTTTTAAATGGTACTGTTTTGTTCCAGATGGTATGTTTGGTCAGCCTAGTCTCACTGGGCTGATTTCAAGGTGTCAGTTTAAAACAGTACATCTGGTCAGCCTACCTACGGAAGAAACGAGGGGCTGCTGTTGTCAAGTCCCCAAGTCCAAACACCTGGGAGCCGGGAGCTCCGACGTCCAAGGGCAGGAGAAGATGGTCATCCCAGCCCAAGAGGAGAGAGAAAATATATACTCTTTTCTTCTGCCTTTTTGTTCTATTCAATGGATTGGATGAGGCCCACCCACATTGGTATGGCACATCTTGTTTCCTCAGTCTGCTGGTTCAAAAGCTAATTTCTCCCAGAAACACCTTCACAGGAGCACCCAGAAATGGTAACAGCTACGTGGACATCTCTTACCCTAGTAAAGTGGACACATATTATAAAATGAGCCACTACCTAAGCTACAGTCACAATAATGCTGAACATCATTCTGAGGGTCCCTATGTATAGACCTTAAAAAAATTCTATTTGTTCTTAGGCTGTGAAAATGACATCATAAATATTATAGGGATTATTCCTGAAAAAAAAATCCCATCCCTAATAATTCCCAGCACCATGGAGTGAAATCAGGGCAATTTAGAAACCTGGATCTGCAGCACATGCATGCTAGAACATTATTTCTAGAAATGTCCCTGAAGTATAGTACTGACTCTGGGCAGTAAAAGTGGAGAAATTTAGAACTACTTTGGTCAGCAGAAGATGAAGGGTTAAAAGTGGACAGTTGGCCCATTGAATGAAGGCTGGCAAGAAATAAAGAGACAAAAATACAGGCATTCAGAGAATAATAGCTGAATTGTAATAATAATATATTATGTCAACAGCAGTGGCAAAAGAAACACTCACTGTATTTATAGACCTAAATAAAAGACAGATCCAGGTCTCACATTTTGACTCTGAACAACCTTCTCAGTTGGATTTTGCTTCTGCCTAAAGATTATTTTGGAAAGAGCTATTATTACCCATGATTGATCACGCTGCACTAGGGGAAACTCGTACTTCCCACAGAGACAATTATTGAATTCTCAATGGAGTCCCTTAAAAAGGAGCCAAGTCCTGTTCCAAGGGTTCAAGTGGAAAAAGTGGTCCAATAGGGACTGGGATCTAGTGCCTCCGATCTAGTGTGGTGTGCAGTGTGGGCCCTTGCTCTGCTGTGATGCGTCAGGTCATTTCTCACTAAATACACTCTTTAATCCCTTTATTATGATCAGGGGACAGAAGAGGAATTCTGATGAGTCTCATGCAAGAAGTTCTTTCAACAGGTGACCATGACTCCAAGGACTCACGGGTTCCAGTAAGTTCTGAAGCATCACTGGAATGAAAACCAAGTCACAACCATGACCTGGAAAGACAAGAGTCGGATGGAATTCGGGAAGCAGAGTCTTCATTTGAGCAGGTAGGTACTTGAACAAGCCCAATGGTGCAGCTTGGTATGAGTGGTGGTCATCAGAGGTTTAGAAAAAATAGAGAAATCATCATTAATATGAGAAAAGAGCTCTGAGACTCCAGAGGAATAAAACTGCAGTATTACTGCTAAGCAATAACTGTGAAAATAAACAATGATAAATACCATATTAAATCTAAAGTGCTACATTAATAGATAATAACAAGTATGAGAGTTAATAGCCGGCCATTACTATGGGCCAATTTATTATTTAAAACATTTATTAAGATTCAACAATAGCCAAATAATTTTTTGTTAAAACAGTTATTAAACCAAAGCCCTGTATACATTAATCAACTGATATTTATCATTCAGATTGTACCTCATTATATCCAAAGGGGTGAATATACTTCCAAAACAGACTTGGAAATTTAAAATGAACTGTAGTTCATTTATGCCAAGTGTGTATGTGTAAAGATTATTGTGTCTGCCAGCTGGGCAGCCAGGCAGTGGAGTGGACTTGTCTAATTAGGAACAAATCAATTCTTTCTTTTTAGAGGAAAATTAGAATTTGTGTGTCTTTTAAATTCTAATTTGATTTTGCACATTGTTCTGCAGACAAGTCCATTCTTTGAAGCTCTTTTAGATCATGCACATTTTCCATAAAATATAATAAGGGTTATTGCTATTATATGAGTCATGCAAATATAATCCAAGCTCCCTCTATTCATTTATTTGCATAATTCAGGCATAAACCACACATAATTGCTCATGTGATGCCTTCAACCTGGCTTACTACCCTGGACCCCAAACATGACTTTTAATTATTCACCTAATATTTTCTTATTTATGCTATTTTTTTCCCCCAGAAAAGGCCCTGTGGATCCTCTTTGCCTATTACAATTCTTCTGAGTTTTCAAGTGTAGCTTAAAAATCATTTCCCTGATTTCTCTCATTTAGATGTCACCCTCCCATATTTGCATCCCCATTTTTGTCTCTCACTGTGTCTAGCACAGTGCTTGGCACAGGGACATTGAAACAAGAGGGTTCTTGACTAGATGAGTGAGTGAAAACCACAAGTTCCCTGAGCATGGAAGTGTCTAGGTTCCCTGCTCTGGCCACCCCAGCAAAGTGAACATGGCATGGGTGTGGAAGGAAGCTCAAATCCCCGTGAGGCCAAATGAACTCAGGGGACAGTGATTGACATGGAGAGGGGAAGGTATGGTCATCATCTTTCTTTCCAAAGAATTATAAGGGTGGAGTGTTTTGGGGACCCTCAACGATATCAGTGACCTTAAGTGTCATGGAAGAGAAATGCACTCTGAATCCCAGCTCTGTCTCCTGGTCAGGTTCACCCAGGAATCCTCTTTTGAGGCATCAGAAGGGTCTGTCACTATCTAGTCACACTCTGTCTCACTGGTTCCTGCTGATAAAATCTCTGTAGGAATGCACACACCTGTCTGTTAGCAACTTCATTACACCCTACAGTTCACACGGTGCTGAGAACACGGGCTGGGTTCAATCCCATAAACTCAATATGCACAACTTGACCACTTGGGACCATGAAAAGATGCCACTCAATAGAATGAAACGTATAGAAGCTGTCAAGCCCCTAGATTCTATCTCTAAAGTGTTTCAGCCCCCATTTTTTATTATAGCTGTTGCCTTCTTAGTTCAGGATATATGTCTTCTCGCTGGGATTAATGAGACACCCTTGGCTGGTCTCCCTACCTCCTAACTTTGCCCACTCTGTTCTTCACATTTTATCAGATGTTCCTCTTGGAGTGCTGATCACTCCCTACTCAGTTATCTCTAGTGATTCTTTGGGGTGGTTTTGATGCTCCATCCAATCTCTCTGACTTGGTTTCCCTTTACTGTTTACACCCATTTTACTGTTAAATCCAATGGTGCCAATCCATTCTTGCACACTTTTGGCCTGTCCTTTTCCTGATTTGTCCCTGTCTTGCCACCTGGAATTCTCTTGCTTGTGTGCCAATCATACAAAATTTTCCCATCCTTCCCCTAAGGCTCACCTTAAACCATACCTCCTCTTGACGCCTTTCCCACATCTCACTAAGGAGACCCCTTGCTCTCTCTGTCCAATTTTATAACATGCTGAACTTCACTCTATCTATGTTAGTCATTCGTGTCTGTGTTGTTCTTCCCTAATCCAGTATCTCCCAAAGTGTTTTCCTGGAATATTAGACCCACTAATATTAGGTGCTACACTAGTAAAGAGTCCTTGGGTTAAAAAACTTTGGAAAGTGGGATATACTAGTTTTTTCTTCTCTTATAGCTTTGTAAAGTGAATCAGCATTATAAAGGTTTTGAGGAGTTCTATGGTCAAGAAACCTGTTTACTTTTGTTTAACCTGAAGCTTCTAAAATTTATTTGTCCATAAAACACCTTTTTCAGGGAACACCTACTAACTAGTATTCTATGGAAATAATTCATTTTGGGATATCTGCTGGTACACTGTAGGTTTTTTGAAAGCAGAGAATCTCTCTTATCTTTGATGCCATAGTATTAATCAAAGTGCTTATATATATTAATAGCAGGTGCTCAAAAAAGTTGAAGTAAACTTTATTGACACGTGAATTATTTAGGTGCCCTGGGAATATAACTCACAATTCTGATTTTATCATTCACTTGTTGTGACAACTTTGGAAAGTTATTTCTTATTTCTGTTCTTAATTCTATGGTATATTTTTCCATTTATGAGATAGTTATATACAAGTATAATAGTATCATGATGTGCTGATAAAAGACATGAGAAGAATTTGGGGCAAAGGAGTAATATGAAATGCTAAGTAAAGCATCATATTGTACATCACATTACATTCTGATGATATTATTATTATCATTATTATTATTATATATTTTTTCTAGTTTAGTGGTAACAGCATTAGCTACTGTTCACAGAGCAGTGGTAATGTGCCAGATACTACACTGGATATTTTACATATATTATCCCATTTTGTCTTTTTAAAAAACCCCACAAGATTGGCATTACTACTCTTATTTTATAAACAAGGAAACTGAGGCTCACAGTATTTGACTAATGAGACTCAGAGTTTCGGGCTTAGTGAGGAGTAAAGCCATCCGACACTCAAAGCCACTTTCTCAGCCACATGATGGACACAGTTCTTGTGCTGTGCTGAGGGCTTGGTGGACGTTTGCTCTGTCCTCAATCATTCCTGTCACCGCTGCTCAGCCTGAACTGACTTCCCACCTGACTCATGACGTACAGGCTGGTGGTATGGGTACCCTTCAGCTCTAAACTGTTCCAGCACCAGGTTCCTCTTCTTCTAGCTAGTGACTAGTTGTGAGATAGTGGAGGAAAACGCATCCTGGGCTTTTGATATGTGAACCTAGCTGAATTATAGACCTCTGAATATTCTGACATCCTTACATTTATACACAAAGTAGATCTAAGTTTCGTGACGTCAGCAATGTGTACAATTTGGAGGGCTCTTCTTAAAACACAAGAATGAAAAATTACAAGCAAACAGTCTGTTAGTTATAAGGCCTAGGTACAGGTTCTGGCGAGTGAGAGGCATTGAAGCTTAAGCTTTATTGGCTTTCCTAACTACCTACCTCCATCTGCCCCGAAACATAGAGCTCGACACTGGGACTTCTGCAGTTGTAAAAAACAGAAGGCACTTCCTTTGCCTGTTGGGAGTGGATATGCTATTCTTGTGTAAACATTATTGGAGAAGAACTATGAAGCAAAAGGGCAATGAGTCATCATTGACTTTGTGCCCTCAAAGAAAGTAAAAATTGGGTAAATTGCCAGATTAGATAATCTCTTTGCTAAGAATAAGCTAAAACTGTTTTAAACATGGGTGGTGAACAAGCGAGAACATAAGGAAAAAGATGTCATAATCATTATATTCAGAACTGAGTGTCTTGTGTTAGTCTCCCATATTTATGATTATGAAACTCAAAATCAGAAATACACACTTGACCTTATATATAGCCTTGGTAGAGCAACTTGCTGTTTCAGGGAAGAGGCACTGGGGTTGGCTTTGCATGACCTACCTGTAGGTAGACATATGTGGAAGTTGACCTAAGCCTATAGGAGCTCTGTGACCTGCTTGGAGGCATCTCTGAGATAGCATGCCCTCCCTGACCTCTCAGGGCTTTCCCTCCAAGCCATTTCCACTGATGCTCTTGGACCAAACAAGATGCTCATTACAGGGCACTCCAAGTTTTATTTCAAGAACTAAGACTCAAGCTGTAACTTTCACCAGGGATGAATCAGAAGCAGACTATCCGCCCATATTGGTTTTGCCCAGCCCTCTTCCAAATGTCCATGACCTTCCTGAAAGTCATGGAGATGTTCCAAGAAGAAGGGTCAGCGTGAAAACAACCATTTCTACTCTAGAGGGTTTCATTGCCATTTTATTGTAATTCTCTCATTTCACTCCTACCACCCTGTTTTTCTTAAAGTGTGAGTCCTATAGGCTGGCCATGCATTCTATGGAGATTTATTCTTATTTTCAGGATTGCTTTAATATTAAAAGAGGAGAGATAGAGAAATTGACATCAAAATTGTAGGCTCATAAAACATTCAAGGGAACTTGGAGATTGTCTGGTTCACCCTTCATTTTACTTTATTTTTAAAATTTTTATTTGATTGCTTTTATGCTAAAAAGACATAAGTTCAATCTGGCCATATTGCAAAACTTCAGAAAATGGAGAAAATAAAAAAGAAAACCATTCGTCATCCTAATGCCTGATTATAGCCAACATTATGAATTACCATATGCATATTTTACCAACTTGCAATTGTAGTGTACAGATGAGACTGTTTCCTTTTATTTCCATTTTTAAACTTAACAAGACAGATGAGGTCACCGAGGCCCTAGATCCCACAGCTATGTAACATTCACCATTTGTAGTATTTATTTTTGCACTCTCAAAGAATACACATCTCCTTTACTTTTCACTCTCTCCTGAGGCTTCTTCTGATGTAGTCAGGCTCTGGAATAAAACTGTCAGGCCTTAAATACCCAGCCACTCCCAAAGGGGTTGGCCAGGCCTGTCATTTATATTAGTTCCACTGTTTCCTCATCTGTAAAAGGGGGATCATATCAGGCTAGCATCAGGACTAGATGAGACAGCACATGTCAACACACGTCTGCTGGATCTAGTTCCAGTTCCCAGGCAGGCCCTTGGGTTCACAGCTGGATTCAGTCTCTGTCACACCAAACAGTCTTACTTGGTATTTAGTTGGGAGCTCTGGCAGGTGAGGGAGAAGGGAGGTCGGGCTGGTTGGAGCAGGCTTTCTTCCTGCCAGGGAGCCTATGGCTGGTTGTGTTCCTCCAATGACGATTCCTGCTTCCAAGTCACCCGACTCTGAAGGATTTCTTTTTCACCAGCTTGCAATAGCTGCTTCTTCTGTTTTCATTCCTGCTGGCCTGGGAGTGATACCAGCTTAACTCCTGTGAAGCCCCGGTTACTGAACTATGTCTTGTGGTTCCCCAACACCCACACGGTATAAGGAGCCCCTTTGTAAATAAACCCTCCTGGCACTTGTCTATTTTGAGTGTACCATCTGTTTCCTGTTGAGACCCTGACTGATGCAACATGTTAGTATTACCTCATCCCCTTTTCAATGAAAAATGGAATAGCAGATTTTAGAAGACACAAGATTATGATGGTCTATTTAACTCTTGCAAGAATTGATGATGAAGCTTCTGAAAGGACACAGAGCTGGGTCTGCTGAGAAGGATGTGTGCACAATGGCCACCACAGCGTTTCCTATGTCCCAGGTCTGAGTCTGAGGCCTTCGCACATGTTATATACACTGTTATTTTAATCTTCATAGAAAGTCTACGAGGTAGATAGCCATGTTACTTTGTAGAAGAGAAGATTGAGACAGCAAACTTAACTCAGCAAAGGGCAGAAGTGAGTTCTGTTTCCAAGACTGTGACTTTAAGCACACACCCGTGATACTCTCTGTGTGGTCCTGACAACTTGGCTCTGTCAGAGGACTTATGGGAAGGGTGAGGTCTTGGGCCTCTCCCCAAATCCGCTGAAGCAGAAACTGTGTGCCTGGGGCCCAGTCATGTTTTTCAGGAATGCCTCCAGGAGGTTCTGCTGTAGCTAACGTCAGAGAGCTGCTGCATTTCACAGAATCACCTGCTTGGGGGTCAGTTCACTACAAGAGCCTAGAATTTAGGCTGAACAGATGTCCCATTTTACATGGGACAGAAAGCAACAATACTCTCCCATTTCATATGGAACGTCTGGTCAGCCTACTAACTTCTTGAATATAGCCCAGTGAGATTAGGCTGACCAGACATCCCATTTGAAATGGGACAGTACTGTTTTTTCTGTCCCATTTCAAACGGGACATCTGGTCGCCTACTGAAATTACACTCAGGATGCCACATGTGGACAAAGACCACGAAAATAACCACTTGTGGGCAACCCTGTAGAATTTACACAATGCGCTCACACCCACGACCTCAGGAGGCAGTGTGTTTCAGGGCGAAGACAACGGACTCTGAGCTGCACCAGGCGGGAAAGGGGCTCTGTCGTCCTGGGCACGGTTATCTCACCTCTGGAAACCTCAGCCTCCTCAGTATGTGACCCCTCGGGCTACTGGGAGGATTAAGTACGATGCTCACATAAAGCACAGTGCTTGGCACATCGTATGTAAGCACTCGGGCAATGCCAGCTGTTATTATTTCACAAAGACCTGAAGAAGAGGGGATTCTTATCCCCATTTTATAGGTGAGGCAACACCAGCTCAGGAATGCTGACTCTTCTAAACTGAAGCTGGGATTCAGTAGCAGACCTTCTGACCTCAAATCCCCATTGTTTTTTCTGCACTCTTTCCAAAGCTGCCGTGGAAACATCTAGTCTAACTTGAATCTTAAGGTTACTAGGCCCAGGGATATTTGAGGCCTCCGTTAGGGTCTTCAGCCCACATGAGTAACATTCCCCTAGGTAGGCTGACCAGACATCTCATTTTAAACACGACAGAGAACAACGGTACTGTCCCATTTCAAATGGCACGTCTGGTCAGTCTACCTCTGAGTTGGTGGTCTGGTACTGAGATCCGCAGGCCAGGCTGCCTCCCTCCCTCCCAGCAGGCTGGTGAGCTCTGAGTGTCCTTTCTGAAGTTGGTCTTCTTTCTCACCCTGCCCTGGTGACTCTTCACATCAGGGCACCTTCTGTTCTCACACAGGGAGTGCAAGGCCAAGAGCTAACCGTCACCAAGGACAAGGTTCACCTAGCTGCCTCAGTGCAGGACCTTCTCAGAGGTTCAGCCCTGAGGGACTTCCAGCGCCACTGAGAAGGTGCCAAACAGGAATGTGAAGTTAATAACTTCTTGATTCGAAAGCTAAACCTCTCAAAACCTATCACATGCACCTTTCCTTACGGAGAATTAACGGCCTGCCAAGGTTGAACTTTGAAAGTAAAGCTATTTGTGAGTTATGGGGAGCTGGGGGAAAAAGGTCTTGACTTTTTAAAAACAAAACAAAACAAAGCAAGCAAACCCAAACACACTAATTTTTCTCAGGCCTGTAACTCGAAAGGGCACCTCGGCTTCAGCTGAAATTTTCTAAATGACTCCCTTCCGAGTCAAAGTGAGGTGGGAGCCAGTGGCACCCCCACAGCACTAGTCCGGTAACGTTTCTGAGAGGTGGAAATAAAGGTTCACCCAGGAGTTGTTTCAAGGTCTAGAATGATGGAGCCTTCTGGCAAATCATTTCTTTATTTCCAATATCCCAAGGCAGTTATGCTAACCTGTCACCAGCTCTGACCATTCTCCTTCCAAATTCCTAATGACTTGACTTGGGTAAGGGTTTGGAATGAAGTTTATTTTCACGGGAGTTTCAAAGGAAGTGAATACAATAAGTAAAATTTTAACAAGTGAGGTTAAGGGCAAGGACTCCAAAAGTAGAGTTGGTGTCCTGGGATTTATTAGCTGTGCACCTCTGGGCAAGGGACTTCTCCACAGCTCTGTCACCTCATCAGTAAACAGGCGTAGAGATAGTGCATTGCAGACAGGCTCAAATGCAGTAACCCATAATGAGCATCTGATAAAAGTGAGCTGTTTCTGTTCATAGTCATAAAAACTGGTCTTTCACATTGGTGTAGGATTAGATGTGGAATGCCATGTATATAGCATTTATTTATGTTAAAACTGGTCTCCTAGGACCTATATTCAATAATAATTTTTAGACCTGGTTTTTAATTAGTAATTGTATACTATTTCAAAGAAATGAAGCTGAACTTCTTTATTATATGGATTAATTTAGACTTTGAAGGATGCATCATTCTTGCTCACTCCCTCTAGTCTGAAATAATGAGAGTTTTCTGTATATAGTATTTTTGTAAGCTTGCAGGAGCAGGGTTCTAAGGTGCTGGCAAAGGACTGAAATAAATTTAATGTATGGCCATCATCATTATCAGCATTTCTGATATTATTGCTCAGCAAGGTGAAGTTTTTGTCCCTGAGCCCATGGACTTGACAACATGAAAGACACACAGAAGAATGAAAGGTGAGCAGGCAGATGAGCTCAGCTAATAGCATACAGGAGCATAAGAGGGTGTCTGGATGGGAAGTTAGAAGCACAGTTCTGTGGCCAGGAAAGCTGGTTTTTAGAGTTTGTCAGGATAGTGTGCAGAAATGGTAGAAATTAAGTGGACTTCTTGAAGAGATAGGTGACCTCAAAAGGGATATTGCTGCCTATTTTACAGAAATGATTCACAAAAAGAGAGAAGAAGAAATGCTGTGAACACCAGTAGAGAACTCAAATATTATTATTTATATTATAGCAGATGTCTACATTTGTATGGGCAGAGACAGTGTTACACTGGTCCTCACTGGAGTCCAAACGGAGAGAGGAAATGTCATAGCAGCAGAGAAATCTGTTGCAGGAAATGGGAGAGGTTTTAGAGTTAATAAGTTAATAGCCTCTGGACAATCAAACACTGTAACTGGTATGCTTCTTTTCATTGAAAGTGCTTGAAGCAGTTTTATAAATCCACTAGCATGTCATGATTTGAGCACAGTTTCAGATTCTGGATTTTAAAAAAAATACAGTTTTGTTATTTTAAAGTACTTGTAATACCTGGAATAACAGGGCTACCAGGGGTAGTGATTAGTTCATTGTGGTTTTTTTTGTACATTTTTTTCATTTTTCAATTACATTTGACATACACTCTTATATTAGTTTCAGGTGTACAACACAGTGATGAGACATTTATATAATTTATGAAGTCATCACCCCAATAAATCTAGTACCATCTGACACCATGAATAGTTATTACAATATTATTGACTGTATGCCCCACTGTGTGCTTAACATCCCCATGACTATTTTGGAACTATGAATTTGTACTTTTTAATCCTCCTTTTTCACCAACCCATCCAACCCCCCTCCCATCTGGCAACCACCAGAATGTTCTCTCTATCTATGGGGCTGTTTCTCCTTTGTTTGTTTGTTCATTTTGTTCTTTAGATTCCACATATAAGTGGAATCATATAACATTTGTCTTTCTCAGCATAATATCCTCTAGGTCCAACCAGGTTGTTGTGGATGGCGAGATTTCATTCCTTTTTATGGCTGAGTAATATTCCACTGTATATATGTACCATATCTTCTTTTTTATATTAAGTATTATTTTATATTAATTTTAGGCATACAGTGTAGTAATTAGATATTAATATAAGAAGTGATCACCTTGACTAGTATTATAGACACCTGGTTCTATATGTAGTTATTACCATATCATTCCCTATGCTTTACTTCATATACCCATGACTATTTTATAACTACAATTTGTAATTCTTTATCCCTTCACCTTTTTACTCTGCCCCATCCCCCTCCCAGCTATCACCCTAAAAAAATCTAAGTACCCATCTGACACCATACATAGTTATTACAATATTATTGACTATATTCCTTATGCTGTACCCTGTATCCCCATGACTATTTTTGTATCAACCAATTTGTATTTCTTTATCACATCCCCTTTTCACTCACACCCCCAGCACCCCTCCCTTCCCGCAACCATCCACATGTTTTCTGTATCTATGAGTTTGTTTCTGTTTATTGTTTGTTTATTTTCTCCTTTAGGTTCCACATATAAGCAAAATCAAATTGCATCTGTCTTTCTCTGACACTCCACTCCTCCTTGTCTTTTGATTGGAATTTTTAATCAATTTAAATTCAAAGTAATTGTTGACAGATATGTAGCTATTGTCAATTTTGCTTTTCTTTTTTCTGTCTTAAAGAAGCTCCTCTAATATTCCTTGCAATACTGATATTCCTTGCAATACTGATTAGGTGCTGATGAACTCCTTCAGCTTTTTTTTTTTTTTTTTTTTTTTTTTTTTTTTTTTTTTTTTTTTTTTTTTTTTTTTTTTTTTTTTTTTTTTTTTTTTTTTTTTTTTTTTTTTTTTTTGGTCTGGGAAGCTCATTATCTGTTCTTTGATGCTTTATGATAGCCTTGCTGGATAGAATAATCTTGATTGTAGGTCCTTGCTTTTTTTCCCATTGAATAATTTCTGCCAATTCCTTATGGACTAGCAAAGTTTCTGTTGAGATCAACTGATCTCAGGCATATGGGAGGTCCCTTAGAAGTTACTCTTGCTGCTTTTAGAATTCTCTCTTTGTCTTTGCTCTCTCTTTAATCTTTGCTATTTTAATTATAATGTGTCTTGGTGTGGGCCTGTTTAAATTCACCTTGTTTGGGACTCTGTGCTTCCTGGGATTGTGTATCTATTTTCTTTTCCAGGTTTAGGAAGTTTTCAGTAATTATTTCTTCAAATAGCTTCTCATTCCCTTGCTGTCTCTCTTCTCCTCCTGATACCCCTATGGTGTGAATGTGTTATGCTTGATGTTGTTTGTCCCAGAAGAGTCTTAAACTATCCTCATTTTTCTGGACTTTTTTTCTCTTCTGATTGGGTGGTTTCTGCTACCTTGTTTTCTAAATCACTGATTTGAGCCTCTGCTTCATCTGCTGGTGATTCTTTCTATTGCATTCTTCATTTCAGTTGTGTATTTCATTTCTGCATGGTTCTTTTTTTATGGTTTCTATGTCCTTCTTTATGCTTGCTATCTCCTTGTTGAAGCTTTCTCTAAGTCCCCTGAGCATCCTTACAACCGTTGTTTTAAACTCTGTATTCAATAGGTTGCTTGCCTCCATCACATTTAGTTCTTTTTCTGGAGTTTTCTGCTGTTCTTTCCATGTTTGTTTCTATGTATTTGGTAGATCTGCCATGTCTCCCAGTATTGCTGGGTAGCCTTATGTAGTAGGTGCACAATGGGTCCCTGGCACAGTCTCCCTGGTCACTTATACTGGGTGCTTCTATAAATTCTTGTTTGATGCCAGTGCTGTGCCTGGAGCTACTCAGCAGAAGTCTCAGAGCACACCAATGCTGGTTGCTGCCTGTCTGGAGCTTGCTGACTCCTCTGATAGTTTTCCAAGAAAGATTGCAATGTGGGCGGGGCTGGCTGCTCATCAGAGAAAGTGCCTCTTGTGTTGGGGGAGTTGATCAGGGTGGGGTTGCAGTGAGTCAGCAGGGTGGAGCAAGTGAGCTCACCAGACCAATCAGATTCAGATTTGACTGTGTTGGGGTGGGCTCAATACAGGAAAGATGGTGGGCCTGCCGGCAGCACAGGAGGAGGACCCCACTCAGGAAAAGTGGCAACTGTCCTCCAGCCTGCGCCCAAAGCCACACACCTCAGTCTGCCCCCCGTGTTTCTCTGATGCTCCCTGAGTCACTGTCCCTCTGCTGGAGCCCAGTGTGAGTACCGGCAAGCGAGTGTATGCAGGCACTTTAAGAGGATGTCTGGGTTTCCCATAGCCTTCCATTCCACCTGTCCAGTCAGAGTCCCCACTGTTTTTCACAACCAGATGTTGTGGGGCTCCTTTTCCCAGCACCAGTGCTCTGGGCTGGGGAGCCTGGTGTGGGGCTCGGGTCCCTTGCTCCTCCAAGGGGAACCTCCATGGTTGAGATAATCCTCCTGATTCTCAACTACTACAGGGAGGTTTGGGGCCAGCCCTTTTTACCCCTCCACCCGCTACCAGTTTCCACATGGCTTCTTTGTATCCTTAGTTAGAGAACTTCTGTTCAGCTATACTTCAGACGGTTGTCCATGTTGGTTATTCTATAATTTAGTTTTAATTTTTAATGTGTTCATGAAACGAAGCAGGTACAGTGTTTGTCTACACTGCCATTTTGGATCTCCACAACTGATGTTTCTTTATTTGGTTGTGGCTGATTTGGTGTCCAGTGAGGACCTGCTTTCAGGTTCAGAGATGGTACGTTCTCACTGTGCCTTGACATGGTGGAAGGACTAGTGCAGTGTTTTAAACCATAGGCTGCCTCTCATTAGTAGGTCACAAAATTCAATACTTATAGGTTTTTATTAGAATATTCTTATATTGTTTATTACTCTTTTTACATTTTGATACTTAAAATTTGATCATGTCAGCTATATTTAATTGCAATTTTACTTTACATATGATTTTATGAATTTTCTATTGGTTTGTATACATACATGCACACAAACTGGAATGCAATGTAAAATATATTTCTTCCTATGGGTCATGGTAGAAACAAGGTTTGACTTTCTTTATTTAAAAAGAATATTTAAAAATTAATTGATTAAGGTTTGAAGAAACAGAATTCCAGTTCTTGAAAACAGATTGTATTTCATTTAAATGGTGCCAGTACAAACTCATTTACACTGTTTGAAATGTGCTTGTCTCAGCCCAAAGCTGGGCTGTGGGCCTGAGAATCCCCCAGGAATGGGTTTGGAGCCTGTACACGTATTCTAAGGCTGAACCTCTGTTGGGTCAGGCTCAGTCGGTCTGGGGTGATTTCTAGGAATCTGTATTTTGACAGTATCTCAGGTGATTCTGATATATGAATAGAGTTGTACACCCCTAGTGCAGAAAACAATTTCTGCAAATACAATTGGCCTCTCATATCCGTGGTTTTACATCCACAGATTCGAACAACCGTGGATGGAAAATATTAAAAATATATAGCCCAGAAAGTGCCAAAAAGAAATATTTGGATTGGCCACACACTGAATACTATGCTGAATCCACTTGAAGGAAGTGATGTGTAGGCATGTCCTGCTGTTGTCTACATGCAAATATAGGTCATATGCAAATACTATGCTGTTTTATATAAGGGGCTGGGCATGGGATGGTTTTGGTATCTGCAGGGGTCCTAGAAGCAATCCCTGTCATATGAAAGCTGTCCAGAAAGTATCCAGTCATGTAATATGAAAAATAGAGGCATTTATGGCTGGATTTTTTCCCAGACAGTGCTTATACACTGAGGGACTGCGGTAATGATAAAGTAAACATCCTGTTGCCTTTTCCAAGTTTCTTAAAGTTGACTTAAGAATGACCAAATTACTTCAATTCTAAAAGTAGACCATTTACAGATAAAAGGAGTGAAGCTGAGGAGGGACTTGGGCCTAGGACTGAGGGCTAGAGTTCCAGTGGGGGAATTCTGCAAACCTAACCACAATCTCCACCCCTGGTACATCTTTTCCGGTTTTACCTTGGCCAACACATCTCCAGTTAGTAATAGTTTGTGTTTTGAATGATTTATATTTTTTCATAAGTTTCATAAGTTTTGTGGGAGGGAAAGATGGATGGCAGAGGGGAAATGGAAAAGAGCATAAACCAGCAGTTTGCATAGACAATGCTATGCAAGCGAATACGAGAAACGCTACAGACAAATGTCAGAAAACTCCAATCAGGCTATAAATGATTCAAACTTTGATCTCTAAAGCCTACATCAGTTAAAAGATGCTTTCTTATTGAGCATAAGCCTAACATTGGTTATTTAGGGCTTTCATTTATTTTCCTTATCTTTTCTTTTTTAAAATTTTATGTAGATTCTGTATCTGTTTGTTTGTTTTCATGTTATGATAAGGTCACCAAAACATTTCAAAAATAACAATACTAATTGCATGTCTGATTAGTGTCTATATTGATATAATGTAAGAAAGCTAGTCATCATGATAACATTCCTACTTATTGCCAATAAGGCAGTTTCTTCCTTATTCGGTACATTTTTATCAGGTATCTGCTTTGGATCATATACCATTTTGGATATAGCGATAAAGAAGACAGGTGAAGTTTCTACCCATATGGTGAAGCTCATTGTCTAGTTGGAGGTGACAGAAAACAATCAAGGTAATCACAGATATAAGGGTAGTTGCTGTGAAGATGATAAACAGGATGGTACAACTGAGTGTTGGAGAGTAGTCATTTATACCATGGGACTGTGACAAAAGCGAGGACTGAATAGCAGGACCAGTGTCAAAGCAGGCACAGCTTTAGTCTTTTTTCTTCTTTCTTTCATTTGCTCAGTAAATCCTTGCACAGTGTAGAGCTGAGAGCAAGTCGATGGTCCTGCCATTAGGGTAACTCAGTGGGTGGGGCAGGCAGACGTCAAACAGGTAATCACTCTGTGCTATATACGAATGAGATGGGGATGGTGCTAAGAGATTATACATAGAAACCCAATGGAAACGGAAGGGTTAGGAAGCCTTACAATGACATTAGAGCTGAACAAATAAGCAAATGGATTTTAGATAATGGGAGAACACCAGTGAAGAAGGAAGTTTCCAATAAGTAAGGAGCAGAGGAAGGCTATAATAAACCCCATGGTCTGATCATTGCCAGAGACATCAGTATTAACTCTTGTTCACACATATCCACACATACTTGTATGCCCACACATACACAGGCATGCACCACTTAACAATGGGGATACGTTCTGAGAAATGTGTTGTTAGGCTATTGTGTCATTGTGCAAACATCGTGTAGAGTACTTACACAAATCTAGACTGTGTAGCCTACATAGTACACACCAGGCTACGTGAGTTAGCCTATTACTCTTAGGCTACAAGCTTTACAGCATGTTACTATACAAAACTACAGGAGATTAAATCAAGTATGAGAAAATGATGCACTCAGGAGATGAGGTAAACACAAGATGTACAAGGTTGCTGCCAACATAACACGGCATACTATTTTACCATAAATTTTTTCTATAAGTAGAAGGAGTACACACTAAAATAATGATAAGAAGTATAGTATAGTAAATACATAAGCCAGTAACTGTTCATTACCATCACCAAGTATTATGTACTGTACATGACTGTATGTGCTATACTTTTATCTGACAGGCAGTGTAGTAGGTTTGTTTACACTAACATGCCACAAACACCTGAGTAATGTGATGCCCTCTTAGGTTACGATGGCTGTGATGTCACCAGGCAATAGGAGTTTTTCAGCTCCATTATGTTCTCACAGGACCAATTTTTTATATGCGGTTAGTTGCTGACCTGAATGTTGTTATGTGGCATGTAACTATACGCAGATAGATAGATACAAATATGCATGCATGCATACATTCATATATTTCCTAGCTCTGTTCACTGAAGTGACCTGGAAGTAGCAGGGAGCACACTTAGTACCAAGATTTGGTTTCTATAATATTACCCTTCAATAAAAGGAACTAGGGCTTCTGGGAGAAACTCCAAGGAGTTTCTAGGGATTAGAAAATGCAGGATGAGTTTGGTGCATGCTTGAGTGGCGGAGAGCAAGAAGTGCTAAAAAATTTAAAGAGAGAGAGAGAGAGTGAGACAGAGTGAGCAAGAAAGAGAGAGAATGAGAATGGAGGCGTATCAAAAGAACTTAGAGTCAACCTGAAAGAGCTCCTAATGACCAAAGCTGGAACATTTTGAACAAGATGATAAATAACAGAGTATTGAATTATAGCCCAAAGTCTAAAATAAATATACATAAGTCCATACTAGTATTAATAAATAAATGGTGGTGAATGGACAGATCTTCCTTATAAAAGAATTCCCTCTCCAGGAGGGAATATATGGTTCCCTTCTTCTTGAGTGTGGACTGGACCTCCAGAGAATAGAACATGGAAACAGAACAATTGTAACCTCATGGTGAAGAGATGGTATGACATCACCTAAACCATGGGACCAAGGTTCACATTGCCAGTGACAGGTCATGTTGGTACCATGTATCCCTCATGCATGACAGGAGGGCACATCACCTCTTGTGAAATGCATCCTCAAAACCCATAATTCCTGTCTAATCATGAGAAGGACATCAGATAAATCCAAATTGGGGGACATTCTATAAAATACCTGACCAGTGCTCTAGAAACCTGTCATGGTCATGCAAAACAGGAAAGGCAGAACTTGTCACGGATTGGAGGAGGCTAAGAAGACATCACAACTACAGGCAGCGTGGTAGGTTCAAATAGAAAAGGGATATGAATGGAAGAACTGGTGGAAAAGAAAAGATTATGAAATAGCAGCAATCCAGGGAGAAGTTGTGATCCCCATATTTCCTTTCAAAGGGACACTAACCTCCAAATGATACTGGCACGTCACTAAGGGCTTTTCACCACCCTACTCATACTTGGAACGTGCCCATCCTGGGACAGAGAACTGCTCCCTAGAATGCTCAGAAGGCAACAGAGGTGCCCAGGTGTGAGACATATCCCTGGGCAAGACTCAGACTGTTACTAAGCAAAGCAGGGAAGGACAGGAAGTGTCCATGTGTCTGAGGGGCACGTGAGAGCCTGTATCCGGAAATGAGGAGTCCCAGACTGACCAGCTGCTGGGGCCCTGCTGCCTTTGTCCTGTCTTTTATCTCCCTGCACATGCAGGTACCACAGGACAGCTCATACTTGCTAATAAGTAGCCTAATGCTGCTTAGTTCTTCCTGTTTGTTTGTTCAATTGTCTTTCAAACAAGCAAAGAGCTCTTACCATACCCTCTACCTCCTAGACCCCTCTGATCTAGAGAAATGGCACTTGTGAAGCCACTTACCGTACCCCCATATTTGACTTTGGGAAACTGACCTAACATTATGTAGATTTTTTAAGATCAGTGCTTGTGTCTGTGCATTTATTAACACATAGACAGGATTTGAGTACAGGTGTTCTTTATGTTTGACAGTAAATTGGAGGAAGTGGAAGCTTGAAGAGACAAGGGCCTTGTTCAGGCCACAGCGGAAAGGAAGTCCATGAGCACACATGTCTTGCATGCCTGATCCATCCCTTCTCCATACTCCACCTCGCCTTTCCTCGCCTTCTCTATGTGAGGAGTATCCCTCTTTCCTGGGGTTTCTATGACTTGCTTGTCCCAGGGGCTTTTTAAAGACGTATGTTCAGGGGGTAGGAATGATGTGTTTCTGGTCCCCAGCCGGGGAGAAGTGCTCTGTAAATGTTGAATGTCATTAGAGGCAACAAGAGCAGTAATGATGGTGATGGTGGTGGTGGTCATAGTAGTGACAATGACGGACCCCACCGAACTTTGTTACAAAACCATTGCCATTATTATTATCGCATATGCTGCTGCACAAAATGATGTCGAGTGCTGTAGGAAAGGTCCCCATTATCTCCTGCTCGAGGAGCCAGAGGGAAACCCAAGAGGATACCTGAAGGAGTCCTCCGTGAGCTGCCCCATCACAACACAAAGCTGCCGAGCTCCTCTTAGCAGGTTTCCAGTCGTCACGTCTCCATGGCCACTGTCACACATGGTCATGTGAAGCGTTCTTAAGACTGCACAGTGGAAGTGAGGGGAGGGCCAAAGGGAATGAGAAGATGCTGGACTCTAGACTGGGGCCTAACAGCAGCTGTTGTCAACACCACGCACGCCCTCTCTGCCCGTCTGCTTCGGGGCAGACACTAAGTCACACTACAGCTAGCAATTCCCAGGGTCACATTCGTGCTGCAAGTCCCTGGTGTGCCCTCAGGGGACTCTGCGCCACTTTATCCTCATCTCTGGCCCCCGGCTGAAGGCACTTCCACCATTGGGAATGTCTCTAGACATAAGGGTGGGTACGTGAGAAGACGTTAAGAATTGCACAGTGGCTCATGAAGGCCTTTGTCTGGAATGGACACATGTCACTTCTGCAAGCGGGTCTTTGGCTAGAGCAAGTTACCTGGGGGCACCTGTCCTCACGGGGTGGAGGAGTACCAGCTCTCAGCATGGCTGGAAGGGGAGAAGAACTAGGAATATTGACCAGCAGTAGCTGCCCATGCACTCCCTCATGCTGTGTATCTGAGACAGGTAAAGCGATGAGCCAGCCGGGGAAGGCCGGTTCCCCACGTCAAGTTTTCAGGCCTCTGGCGGACAGTGCAGGTTGACTCAGAACCATCTCAGCACCCTTGTGCTTTGCCTCCTTTCCTGCAGAGGCTGGAACATGGAACACTTGACTTCTCTGCTTCTCTTGTACTCATGGGTGGCCGAGGGCACGTTCTGGGGCAACTAGATGTAGGTGACCGTCTGCTGGGAGAACATATCCTTCTTAAAAAAGACAAAGCCTCAGGAAGAGGAGCTTCCTTGATTGTCCCCTGGTTCTCGTATGGAACACGATGTTACCCCTGAAAGCCAGCTGCCATCTGGGTGACTATCAAGTGGCAAGATGAGAAAAAGCCCCCCAAAACTGCAGAGATGCAGATGTTGGTAACTACCAAGGGCTGAAGCAATGACAACAGCCCCTTGTCTCTGCATTTCTCATGATGTAACACACACACACACACACACACACACACACACGCACGCACGCTGAAAACCCCCATTTGTTCTGTTACTTGCAGCAACAAGCATTTCTAACTGCTACAGAGTCAGCAGGACTCTGAGATCACAAGGACCCCATGCAACAGATTAGAAACAGCTAAGAGACCCAAGAGGTTCAATAACACACCCAAGGGTCACAGTAAAATTAGCAAACGCGTTGGCCTGCAGGTGAGAAATTCCGTGTTTCTTCGATGGCACGTGCTGCTTGTTCTCCTCTGCTCCGGGTCCAAACCACGTCTGTCACAACACGGCAGACATTTCTCCCCAGAGGTCACTGGACTGTTTGCACTTCTCTTCCCATTGCTCGTCTCCCCAGCCTGTCAGAACCCTCTCCCCAACCCCTGAACCTTACCAATCCGGTTAAAGCTGCGTCTCCAGGAGAAGCCTCCCGTGCCCCATCCGAAGCTCCGTATGGCCGCCTTCCCATCAGGCAAATGTAATCCGTCTGTGACAGGCTGTGTCATAATGCTCTGAGAAGTTTTCCACCTTCGAATCACTGCACGAATGTCAAGGGCAAGAAGCAAAGGCAGCTGACGTTAGTATGCTGAGGTGCGTGTCGCTTATGCAACAACAGCATAGGCACCATAGCAGAGAGTCATAATTGATTTCTAATGGCAGAGAACATTTAACCTGGCCGTGTGCAGAGAGAGGAACGGGGCAAGGGGGAGAGAACAGGAGTGGAGCGCTGGCTCCCACTTAAAAACTTCTTGAAGTCAAAATTAATTTGGTCCTATCTCACTTACAGGGAATGGGTCTATTTCACTCGCAGCCAGAGCGAGCGCTTGCTTAACCTCTTGGGGGCCAGGCTGCACGTAGACCTGGGCAGGAAGTGGCACGGTTATCCAATTTCCCTCTAATTGCTCTAACAAGGATGAATTAGGACTTTCATCAGCAGGCCTGAGTGATCAGTTTGGAGTCAGCCATGGGCGGTGAAGCCCGTTATTAAACAAAACTACAGTGTTAACTCCTAATAATACACAGGGAGGGCACATTAAGCAGAAGACAAATATGTCGTACTGGTGACACTGGAGAATATGTTCTCTTGACTTTGTGTTTTAAAGCGATGCTATTATTAGTGCCGTCTAGGTTCATGTCTGAAGCATCATCGGGAAACGAATGTTCACTTGGGCTTTCTGTGCAGTTAGAAAGAAGCCATCTGACAAGACAACATGGCATACTGCTCGAATACCCACTGGTGCTGGGCTCTCCTTTGATAAACAGTAATTATTCCAATAACATTACTTGGGAGAACTGTACAGGAGAGCCTCAACAGCACTGTGCCCCCAGATGACTGTCCCTGGCTGAGTAGGACTGGGGCCACCACTGACATTGCTATCTTTGCTCAGACTGTCACTGTCCTTACTCAAGGTAGCATACAAGAGAATGTTGCTTCTCCACCCAGCCTATCCCTGGCCACACCGCCCTGTCACTAACTCCCTTTCTCAAGTATAGGTTACAGCAGACATGCTGACTCTGAGAAGAGCGGGCGATTGAAATGCAATTTGAGTTAAAGAAGTTGGTCACATAACAGGGGGAGAGGGAGCCGTGCTCGCGTCTCCTCTAAACCTCCGAAGCCCATTCTGGTGGAAGCCCGTTAGTGGGCACCAAGGGCTGGGATCAACTTGACTAATTACCGAGTGGTGAGCAGCATGGACTGGACCGTTGGGGAGCAAACACAGTTTAGAAAGCTGGGGTCGTGGATCAAGCACATGGACTTTATCGTGCAATTAAAAACCCACTGGAGCACTGACTGAAAGGAAATCCGATAGCAGAGTAAGTGCTCTCATAATAACACTTTCCCGAGTGCAGTCTGGTGACAAGCACAGCGCCTCTGGGAACTAGCCTCTCTGTGTGCTAGACTCTGCCCAGCCATCAAATCCCTGTTGACCTTCCAAAACTGACTGGTCTTTTCTTTTTATTATTATTATTATTACTATTACACTTATTGGGGTGACATTGGTTAGTAGAATTACCTAGGTTCCAGGTGTACAATTCTCCAATACGTCGTCTATGTGTTGCACGGTGTACTCACCACCCTGAGTCAGTTCCCCTTCTGTCACCATATAGTGGGTGCGCCCCACTCCCCCATGACTGGTCTCTTCTGGGCCTCTCTTTTTTATCCTCTGAGGAAGAGGAGGCGTGTGCGAACCTTTTGTGCATTCTACCTGCTCTGTAGTCTTCATGGATGAATGCCAGGAGAACACTTTGAACTTGGCTAAATCGAGTATATGCAAGAGGTGCTTCTCTAGGGAATCTATTTCCTTTCCCTCTTTTTATTTTTTGTCACCCCAGAGAAATGAGTATTATGGTGGTTTGTCTGTTAGAGACACACCTGCTGGGCACTCACCACCTCAGCCCACAATTGGGTGTTTGAACAACATGGTGAGCTTGCCCCCAGAGGTGACAATGACATGGCCAGCAGAGGATTAGCACTTCAAGTGGGAAAAAGCAGCAGGAGCTGATGAAAATCTTAAGCAGTGAAGATCTTATTTTTATCTCCTGAACGCTAATAATAAGGGCCAGTGGCAATCCCCTCACTCATACTTGTGTCTAGCAATGAATTACTTCCCCCTGTCCTCCAATTTTCAACCCTCGTTTAGCAGTGGACATCTGCTTTCTCCCCCTGCCCCTTTTACTCATTTGCGTATACACACTGGGCTAGGAGGTCACCAAGAGCTAGACTGGGTTACACACAAAAAGTCACATTCTTGGCCCCACTCACTTGCTTAAGTATTGAACTCTCAAGTAATTCATAGAATTATGCTGGGCCAAGTTCAGGCAGTGGGCAGCAAGTCTGAGCTTCTTGGTAGTGGGCGTGGCATCCACTGGACTTTCTAGATGCTCCATCAAGCATCAGGAGAAGCTGGCAGACTGTGGGGGTGGGGTAAATGAGATGGAATTACGCATGCATATGACTTTGCAGTGCAGGGTCTACATCTCCTCCCTCCTGACTTTGGGCTTGGCCATGTGACATGCTTAGACCAATGGTGTGGGATCCAGTGTGACCTGACAGAGGCCTTAACTGTACATGCACAGCTTAACTGGGCCTCTGGCTCCCCTGCTATTCACCAAAGGAAAAACTTGCCCCAGGTAGTTGCTGCTTCATCAGCCTTAGTCCCAGGTTGAGAGACCAGTGGGGCAGACATGAACTCAGCCTTCAGAAGAGCTGTTCGAGCTGGTTGTCAGACACACAAACAAGGTTTTGGTGTAAGCCAGTGAAACTTTGGACGTACATCATTAGCATGACAAACTAATCCCCTGCAGCCAATCCAACTAACACAGGAGGATACTAAAATAAAATCAGATTTATAAATTCTGCCCTTAAGGAGCTTGCAGATGAGCTATGAAAAGAAAGAAAATGCCAAAAAAATATGAGATAAAAAATGACTAGTACCCAAAAGAGTTGATGCTCATGGAAGGTTTCTTCCAGTGTGGGAAGGGTGTGAGGTGGAGGGAAGAGGATAAGAGAAAGCTTCCTGCTGGGTGTGGCATTTGAGTTGGATCATGAAGCATGGAGAAATGAGAACACAGGGAAAGGCAAGGAATGGCATCCCGGGCAGGGGGAATAGCATGGATTCAGGGAGAGGCACAAGGGCGAGAAACCCCTGAGAAAGACTGTGGCTACCAGTTCTATCTTGGCAAAAAGAAAATGGCCAGTCTAATGCTTTGTACATATAAGTGCACGCCACTATTGCCATTCAGATTTTCTAAATAATCTTTCAGGTTTGAGCCCAACTCTCATTGAAATGGAGAAGTGGAACAGAAATGGAACGCTTTAGAAACCTAAGTTGCATCTTTAAAGAGAAGTACTTTCTTCTCTTCCACTTTGTTTAGGGCATGGAATATGAAATTCATCTCAGAAAGCC
The DNA here is from genome assembly GCA_004026885.1 of Lyroderma lyra. Classification (NCBI taxonomy): domain Eukaryota; kingdom Metazoa; phylum Chordata; class Mammalia; order Chiroptera; family Megadermatidae; genus Lyroderma; species Lyroderma lyra. The sequence goes on from PVJL010010961.1 coordinate 28,124, forward strand.
CCAGAGACGACTCTATCGACTGTCCTTTAAATAGAATTAAAATTGACTCAAGACATATCTGTGGATCTATTGAGTTACAAAGTCCAAATTGAGCTGCAGTTGGTCTTGCAGGAGGAAATTAAACAGACGAGGGGAGAGAGAGAGAGTAGACAGGCTGCCCCTGGGTACTGAGGTTTCTTGCAGAGGTGATGGGGGGACAACCTGAGTCAAATGTGAAACTCCCAGCATACCAGGAGACTTCAGCTGAGTTGCTGAACTGATGGGGCCAGGTCATTTTCCTTCATTTACTTGAAGAATGCAGCATCCATCACTTTGGGTTCTCCCCCTCCAAGTTTAGAAAGACGTGGTTGAGTTTAGAATGGAAATCTTCCCAATATTCTTCCTTTGTGTCATTTGGACTTTCCAAGTTCTGGCTCCTGTGATGGGAATGGAGACACAACAAAGTAAGCGAGATGCCATCTCTGTCATCACTCATTTATTTTCTTTCTCTAAGCATCATCTTTTCTTATCCTCTTCCCATTCTTCATCAACCAATGTTTCTTGAACTCCCAGTCAGTGCTGAACACGCTTCTAGGTTTTGGGGATACTGGTCATGGCGAGTGCCTTCTCTGAGAAAAAGTCAGCCTCCTGGACTTGAATATCATGCCTCTTACCTCAGGAGGTAATGGATCCATCCAGTCCCTTCCACTGACCGATGGCACAATGGAGAGTACCCAGCCTTCCCCACCTAATCCTTTGCTGTGAGAATGGTGGCTCTGCCCTGACATAGGATGAGACTTGTACCTCACCATTTACTGACATGAAGAGAGCCCTCACCCTTCTCACAATAGCTATTGTTCAGACTATTACTATCAGAGGTCATTATTCATGGTAATCAACACGACTGGGATTGGGGTTGCAGGATGGAGTGGGCACGTCTGCCTGTGGATGAGTGGGTTGCCTGTTCTCTGGGTCTCCTGTTTGTGGACGGAAGACGAACTTCGCTGTGGTGGCTCGGTTTAAGCTCTCCCAACACCACAGCATGCACAGATGTTCGTAGGACGCCTGTCGTGGGTCAGGCAGTGTTCCAGGCATAGGGCACGAAATAGTGAGCAAACCTGTGATGACATCTTGCCCTCATGAAGTTACAGCTGCACGTGACAGATATTAAACAAGCACTTGGGCAGTAGGTCATTAATTATAACAGTGACAAGTGCTATGAAGCTCCGATATATGTGACGAAAGGTAGAAATCCAGATAGTGTCTGCATGTGGCTTTTTTGGCTCCAGTGGAACCCCACCTGGGTGACTGGGTGTGGTTTTTTATGAGGAGAATATTGCTGGCATGGCACTTCTTTGGAAGAGTTTCTAACGGTTCTCAGTCTTTTGAGCTTTATTGAGGTTAAATAGGGTTTTTCAGAGAGTTTGTTGGGTGACCAGGTGTTTTGGTTTGCCCAGGCCTGAGAGGTTTCCTGGGATATGGGGCTTTGGGGGCAAAAATCAGACAGTCCTGGGTAAACTGAGACAGTTAGTTGGTCATCCTCATGTGTGTATGTGTGTGTGCACACACACGTGTACACATGTGTGCATGTGGTCATGCCTAACTTTGGAAGTCTCATTCTCTCCCCGATCTGCACACCAGGCTTGCTGTCAGCCTTTACGAGCACCTGCAGACGGAGCACAGGTGTCTGTGTACTCTGTAAGCTGGTTGGGAGGGCATCTCTGTAGCTTTTGGTGCATGTAGGTTGGGGGTTTAGTTCAGCCTGCATCTACAAGGGCGAGTGTGGTATCCAGTGTGTGACGTAAGACACAACCCAGTCCCCAGCATTGCCTCCGAATTGCAATTGAATGTCTTTTCTATGGGAGCTTTGAGCCAGATGCTAAACAGCTCAGCCCTCTTTGTGCCACGCTAATCTACCATACTCAATTGCAAATGGGCTGCCATTAGCCTTGTTGTGAGAGCAGGGGAATCTTGTGTAATTGCTTAGTAATTTTTTAAAACTTTTGAATGGCGTGCATGATGTGTGGCTGTGCAGAGCCCATCTATCTATAGGCTGTCTAATGGGTTCCAATGGGAGTGTGCGCAGCGGACCTCGAGCCTGGCAACTCGCAAACTCATCAGAGCTTCAGGCATAAGTGGCCTTTTAAAGGACCTTTGCTATGAGTGGAATTAGCATGCAGTATCCCTCTGGAGCCTGTTAGCTTTGCGATTCTGACCCCCATGGTGAAACATAAATGCATGTAATTTAGTGGGGAAAAATGTCTGCAGGGCATTTGTGCTACTCCTGCTTCTGCTCTACAGAACAGATACCTTTTATTCTTTCTTTTATTTTTATTTATATTTTATTAAATCAAGTTCCCAAATGGTAATGGCCAAACCTGATGTAGGTCACCATCCAGGAGGATAGGAATTTAAGGCAGGGCCGACCTGCTACCCTTTGCCAGGGCACTTACAGTGGTGCCCAGGTCTCTGTCACCCAGCTTCCACAGACTTGGGCCTCTGCTGGTGTCCTCCTGGGTGTGGCCGTGACTCTGCAGCTGGTTCCAGTGGAAGGGTGCTGAATTGAACTTGTCAGGATTATACAGTGCAGACAAATGCTTCCTTTTAAGAATAGATTGTTTCCAGGATTGCTTAGGCCTGGGGCTGGGACTCGGCCGCATGGAATGGGAGTTTCTGGTACTGTTTAGGATTCAGTTCAAGCCAAGGCCCTCTACAACCCTATTGTGTTACTCATTTAGCACATTCTCATAGATTGCCTCGTGTCAACTCCTTTTAAGTTCTTACTGAGCACTTACAGCATTTTATTGTTGAAATACAGGCCACTTCCCCAGAGCCAGTGTTTACCACCCACCTCTCCCTAGGGTCATGAGACCTAGGGTCATCTCATCTGTTACAGACTAGGGCAGGAAGTGTCTTGGTTGCATTTCCAACTTGCCATTTTCTTATTAATACTTTATTGACGGAACGACCAAGGAGAAAGGAAATATCAGATGGCAGATGTTAAAGAGCTTTGGAATCATTTTCATTCCCTGGGGTGAATCTTTTACTGAATATGTTTTCCTTAAAACTTTCTATGATATTAAGGAAAAAAATGGTCCCCACCAAGCTGTGATTGTATAGAATCCTTGTTATTCCAGAATTCATTAGCACTGTCACCAAGATGGTGCTTACATATGATATCTCTGAGAAGTTTGCACAGATAATACCAAAATGGCCTTACTGGCTTAGTATTTTACTTCTGTGCATTTCATCAATAACTTTATTACTTTTCCCTTCTAAACTCCTTTGCCCCATCTGGACTTAAATGGAGGGAAACAGGACTAAGATTACAATGCATCTAGATTTATATCCAAATGCAATCTAGTTGCATTTGGAGCCCCAGAGAGTCAGTCAAGGCTATTATTGGCTGCCAGGATTTTTAGAAAATACATAAATCTCCCTTTGTGCCATAAATACATTTCTGCATTCAGAGCTCAGAGAGAGAGACCTCATTATACCACATCCTGAGAGAGGGAGAAGCACATCTCATTCCGAGTGACAGGTGACATGTTCTCTAGAAACATGCAAAAAGATTGCAAGCTAATTTAATTCCCTTTTCATTTTTAACCATGGTTGAAATAATTGTAGCCGCGCAAATGATGCTTGGTAGGCTGGAATAGAGGAGTTTTTCAGCCAGGTACTTGCAAATCCCAGGTTGACTTTGTGACCACATCTTGGTGGCATAGGTCTTTGATGACATGCCCCTATTTATAAGTGGCTGATTCTTGGATGAAAGGTTGTTTAGAAGTACAGAAGAGCTAGGTCTATAAAACAAATGTTGTTCAGCACAGGGTTCTCAATCATTGACCGCATATTGGAGCCACCTGGGGCATTTTAAAACCTATTGAGAAGCTTGGGTTCCACCCCAGTGGATGGTCTTAATTGGTCTAAGGTGGGCTATGTGCATCAGTAGATGTTCCGTGCTCCCCAGGTAATTCTAATGAGCATCCAGAACCTGGAGCCAGTGGTCCAGTACAGTGGTTCTCAAATTGGTTGTGCCTCAAAATTATCTTGTTAAAACGTAGACTGCTGGGCTCTGTCTCCAAAGATTTTGATCCTGTGTGAGGTGGGGTCTGAGAATTTGTGTTTCTCACAAATTTCTGAGTAATGGTAATGTGTTGGCTCAGGGTCCATCCTTTGAGAACCACTGATGTAGTGGATTGAGACTTTAAGGCAGACATTCTAGTGCACATTTGGGCTGAATTATAAAGTTACCTTGATCATTCCCTACTCTCCACTTCCAGTTATGTCAACCTGTTCTATTTGTAATGACTCTAATAGAATAATTACTCATTTTTCTAAAAAGGGACTTTCTGGAACATGTCTTCCCACTCTAAATATCAAAACAAAACCCTGATCTTCCAAATGTCTCTAGTTGGCTACGAATTAGAAAATGCAGATGACAAACCCTGTACTTTTGGGAACATATATAAAGTTCTTATAAAGATAAAATGCTGCCGTGCCCAAAACAGCCTTTCTGCCTTACCTAGATCAGAAGCCATACCCCTGAAGAAGAAGACAGTTTTCTAAGACCCAAGCTCAATTCCTTTTGTTGTTTTTTTTTAAATTCATTTTTATTGTTAGACTTATTGGGGTGACATCTGTTAGCAAGGATTACATAGGTTTCAGGCATACAGTTCTACAGTGCATTGTCAACTTGATGCTTTCTCCCCTCCCTAACCCACTCGTCCCCAAATAAACATTAAACTATTGATTGTTTTTGAACCCTCTGAAAACCTCAGCATCAGTATTCACTGGGTTGAAAGAAACCCATCTAAATAAAATACGGAATCTTTTAAGTCAGTGTCTTCATTTTCTTACGGGGTGTTTGCACCTCTCTCTACCTTTCCCCATTCAAGGATCTGTGTATTGCAGTCATGACAGCCAGGGGACCTGTTTCATATCTTAGGGTCTCTTAATATCTTTCTAAAGTCCCTCTAGCACACTTAATGTTGCCTAGCAGCAGGGTCTTCCAATAATAGACACCCTTTAGCACAGAATCATAGCCCTGATCAATGTTGTAATGTTTTCAGTAACTGCAGTCCAGGGGCTATGACTCAAAGATGTTTTGGAACAAAAGAGGCCTCTCTCTACCCACACCTCTGGAAAGGAATTCAAGAAGGAAGAGCCAAGCCTGCATTTGCAAGCCATGACAGGGTATCTGGGAACTGACTCCCAGTTTAAGATGCTTTGATTGTCTTTGAGTTTCTTGACCTACTTTGCATTGGAATCACAAAGGCATGTTTTTTTTAGTATCAAAGTTGTGTTTCTATAACACATCTCACAGGCTCTTCCACATCCATTCCAGGGCCAGGAAAATGGGCTTGAAATAATGGGGTAGGCTTTTCTGTGGCTGAATAAATCATAGCTGAAATCAGATTTACCATTAACCAGGAACAAATATCAGGGGCCGTTCAGAAACAGGGGGGATCTCCAGGTCATTGATTTTGTATTCCATGTCTATCTTTGGGGTGGGAGGAAAAGAACAGAGAGAGACACACTGCTCATGGCTAGTACTGACCTCAGACCCAGGCAAGACAGGCTGTTTTTGGCTCCAAACCTCAGAGCAGTACTTCTTAAACATCCCATTCAGTCCACCTAGGGATGTCATCAAAGTGCAATCTGACTATCCCGGGGAATGTGGATGATGCTAATCCATGGACTACTTTTTGAGGGAGCAGAGAGTCCTACCTTTCTTTATGGGGCCAGGAGTCTGTGGGGCCAAGGAGCTGTACTCAGAGGCTTTGCCCCCTTTTTCTAGATCATTCTCTGGCTACCCAGGATTCCAAAATTCTCCACCCAAATGGCTCTTAGCTCACTTATTGCATCTAAATGTGCTTCTTTCCTGGTCTGTCCTTCTGAGAATGTCCTCTGCCACCAACATGCACATACTAGGCCCGCAGAGGACCAAGGGAGGCTGTGGACAGTGGGTAGGGGTGATGCATGGGTATGAGGGCTGGAGGCTCACAGACCTGTGTTTGAGGCTCTTTGTGTTGTGGGTCAGGTGCAGACGTGGAAAATAAAGGGACACAGGCTAGGACCTGTTTCTCTGTTTGTGGCCAGGTTGCAGTATAGAATTCAGCTCTAAATTCAAATCTGTCTTTGAGGAGGTCATTCTAAATTATGTTTGTAAAGGTAAAAGGTAGAAACAGATTGTACTTAATTTATTATTTGATTTAAAGCTTTTAAATATTTAGACATATATGTGGGTCTCCTCTTGCATGGGGCCCCACTATACTACTTCTGGCTAATATAGTTTGCATCTTGTGTATGTGCATGAGGGTGTGTGTGTATGTGTGTGTGTCTGTGAAGTTGCAATATATCTAACTAGTATTTCCCAACTCAAAAGAATTAAGTAAATCCAACTTCACCCACACCTCACTTATTGGTGCAAAGTAAGCTGTCAGTTTTTCCCTCTTCAAAATCATCCTTCTTAATTGGTCCTTAAGCCACTTCTCCAAGTCATTGCTCCAGTCTAACAGGCCCTCTTTGTTCTGCCGAACCTCATTCTTTATTAGCTTTATTTATTAGGTAATGTGATTCATGGGTAGGCACAACACAAACCAGAGTGAAAGAGCAAATCTAGATGCTTCTGTCTTTTCCAAGAAAAATGAAAAAGAGAAAGAAACCAGTGAGGCATTAGGACAAGCAGCATAGTGTCCGGGGACCACAGTGCTGTGGTGATCTGTGTTTGCGATGTTAAGGGAGTGTGCATAACAATTCAAGCAGTGCTGACACACTATTGTGAACAGAGTGGAGAAAAGGCATCAACAGACAACAGCTGGGAAATACCGGTGGGCCATGCTGAGATGCATCCCAGACGATTACAGATACGTGCCAATGTGGGCAAAGGCTCAGAGAACGGAGTGGGCGAATGTAAGGAGCTGGTCCTATGGACCACATGGGAGCAAGAAGCTGGTTTTGGGGTCAGTAGAGGCCCGCTCTGCAGGAAACTGGCTCAAAGAGGTTGAGTACCTTGCCCAGAGTGAGTATCAGCTCCTCTTGCCTTCACCCTAAGATGGCAAACTCATTGAGGACAAGCACTGTCTTCTACTTTGATATCCTGAAGACTGCCTGAGACTCAGTTAGTACTTGCTGAGTAGAATTGAATTGCCAGTAGAATTCATCTCTACTTTTTCCCTCTGGGCTTCCTGACAGAGTTAATGCTTCTTCTAAATTCCTCCGAGATCATTCTTTCTAAAGGCAGCTCCCAGGAGGAAATCAGTGACTCCAGTCCCTGTGGGGAATTGATGACTTCCTAAGCATTTGTGGGACTGAGAGTTAGCCATGCTTCAGTTGGCATTCTGCTGCATATTATGCAAGATTATGCCAGGAGAGGAGGCTTATCAAAGGCAAATGAAACCTAAATGGAAGATAAGCAGATTAAATTCTTTCTTACAATGGCTATACAATAGGTTATAATTGCCCTGCATATGAAATGAGTGCTGCCACTCTCCTCCATCTAAATATAGCTTCTGCTTTTCCTAGCATGTGTCCCTATAGCTACAGCCTGTGTTACAGTCCATCATCTCAGACATTGTGCAGTTCTTTAAGATGTACCAGAGAAGGAGGAGGAGAAAGAGAAGGAGCAGGAAATGAGGCCAATGCTCATCACAGAGTGGGGTGGTAATAAGCTAAATAAAGTATCAGAGTCAGGCTTACAGAAAGCATTTTCATATGTAATTGCAGGTGGTCATTAATCAGGGAGGATGCCAGTCATTACCCATTGGTCTGGACGTACCAATGTATCTCCATAATCCTGAGTCCTGCATATTAACGGGGTCTCAGGACTTGGCTAGTTTATTCCCATAGTAAGGTTGTAATGATTAGAAAGATAGGACTAGCTAGCAAGCTAAGTCTTTTACTGATATAGTAAGTGTTAGCATCAAGGGATGTAAAAAGGTTACTATTAATCTAGAATATTTATAATGCAAATACTGTCCTTCTGGTTAATTGTTTTTTTTTTTGTTTGTTTGTTTGTTTGTTTTACCATCACCATTACTCACCCCACTCAGTTGGAAATAAAATCATCTCACTATATCAGACCAAAACAGCTTAGGATAGATTCCAATATATTAAAATAAAATCTGGCTTCCAGATCTGGTATTCCACGTATTAGCCGTACAATTCTTGTTGAGCTTGATCTTTAGATTTCTGATTATAAAATGAGAATAATAACACGATTAAACTCATAAAATTGTATAAAGAGGTCATGAATAAAATATTGGGTGAGAAAGCATTTTGTAAACTTTAGTAAGCTGATAATGAAATGTCAGGTTATTATTGTCATAAATGACATTTGTCAGAAACTAGTCTGTGTTTAAAAGACCTTGATATTGCTGAGAAAGAGGTTCCATATAAACACAGACTCCTACATTCGTTTCTTGAGTTTGGGTCACAAATTCATCTGATTTGAAGTTTATTTGGGGGTTTGAACACCCAGCCAATTTCTGTCGCTAATTGGCTGACATTACTGTGCTATGAAGCTTCACACTTTCATACACTCCAGGCAGGATGAATTCCCTGGATCTGATCAGAATCATTTAGTGAATGTACACACAGAAATGTAAATTGCTGGCAGTGTTTTTTTTATTTTTTTAAACCTACATTTATTCAAAACTTTGAAGTGACTATTTCTAATAAAAGATGATTCCCTTGGGAAAGCATGAAGTTTGAAAGTTTAGTTTTGTTTGAATTGTTTGTATGCAGAGATCCCTGTGGGTGAAACAGAAAATAGCTATTTCCTGCCCTGTTATTAGAGGAGAAAATAGTATATTTTCTGTAAATCCAAGATAACTGATTATACGTGAGAACACGTTTCCCCCCCAGGTTTGGTCAGCTCTGTAGCTTCTGAACAGTGCTCTGCCGTTAATTAGCTAATCTTCTTAACACCACCTTTTTCAGCTCCCAGGCAGCAGGACTGCACAGCCTCTGGGCCATAAAATTCTCAGGGGTTTTGGTTCAGTACAAGATGCCCAGTGATTGCTCCATAAATATTTATCGATGACAAAGACAGTAGCAATGATACCAATTAAATGGGCATTATTAAGAATGAGAAGATGAAAATTAGGCTGAGTGATGTTGTAAGGAGGGGTGGGCCTAGGATTCTACATTTATCTAAGAATGAAAGCATAATATTGAAGAAAAAGGGGATTACAGGGTTTTGGGTAGCTGAGCTTCTCAGTGGATGAAGGTGGATTTCATTTGATAATTGCTTCTGTGGATCTCTGTGTATGACCAAGTTCATTGAGGGACAAGGCTGTACGAATAAGTCTTGAGTTTATACTCTCAATAAATATTTGTTGAATGAATTAGTGAGCAAATGCTCAGTGTTGTCCACATCTCATGTTTCTTCATTCTTCTGCCATTTTCAAAGTAATCCATCAATAATCCAATTGTGGAAACGCAGCAATGGTGAGTGTGTGTGTGCACGTGTGTGCGTGTGTGTGTGTATGCGTACGTGTGCATGCACGTCAGTGTTTATGTCTCCCAGCTGAACCATGCAGGTGACTTCCAGGATGTCATGACAGGTCTCTTGGCAACTTGCAGCAGTAAATGAGCATAAAGGCTGTATTCTCTTATGTAGGTTACTACTGAAGCTACGAATAGAATCTAATTGTCAGAGACATGGTCATGAGTACAGTTCAACAGAAACTTTTCAGCTAAGGGTAACAAGGTGAAGGGCATTCTAGGTGAAAGTGGGTGTTTAAGGAGTGCAAGGAAATCTGGTCCAATATAAGCTAGATGGGAAAGTACCCCATAACTTAAAAGATGATGATGCCCCTTTTCAATAGGTCAGTGTTACCTGAGACTGCTTCTCTTGACTTCTGAGCCACTGTTTTATACCCGAACATCTAACTTCAGCTACCCAGGACTGCAGATGGAGGGAAATGCAAATAGCAAATAGCAAGCAGGTCATTCTTTTGTCTCTGGGGAAGGAAGGCAGGTATGTCCTTGAGCGTAGGTGAAATCACACCACTGGTGGAGACGGCTTTGGGGAACCACAGGCCAGTGATAGGACGCCCAAGGTCACATGTCTGTATCCAGCTAGACGCAGTATAGTTTCCACCAGCTCTTTTGCATCCTCCCACTTTCAATCTCACTGATCAATCCCTCTCCTCCTGGCATTGGCATCCTTGGTGTGTCTCAGGTAGTCATCATTTAGAAAGCTGCCACACACACATCCCTTCCGCCAATCTGACCTTGGAAGCCAGCTCCTCAATCTTTGATGAGTATAGAGAGTGGGGTGTTTTCTGAGGATGGGCCGAATGACCTTGGGCCAAGTCATAGTTTGTGTCTCACTTTGCCCCAACTGGGTAGAAGCTTTATTGATTTTTTTTTCATATAAAGCACTTTGCAATCACTGAGTAAAATGAAACAAAACAAACAACAACAATAACCAAATCTCCAAATAGCTGCATTGCTCTAACTGCTATTATTATAGCACTTTAAGAAAAAGGTACCTGAACCCTGATGACTATTTACCCTTTGAAGTTTCTATGCTTAGGAGGAACATTTTCTTTCAATGTTAATAATTAAAGTAAATTCCAAGTGCATAATAAAAGCTATTCAAATAAGTATATGCAGAGAGGGTTTTTATAAACTTTTCTTGATGATTTAGTTTTTCTTTCTCTTTCCCTTTTCAGTATTCTGTGAAGCACTCTAATCTTTGCACTACAAAATAGTTCTCTTTAAGATTCATAACTTGCAAACAGTTGGATAAGATGTAATAAAGTCTCCTATAATAGTAACCTGCCGACACAGGCATGAACTGAAGGAGCAGGACAGCATTAAAGTCTTCCAGCTGAAGGCTTATACTCTTTCCTGGAAGTTGAATCCAGTACCAGGCACCTATTGTAGCTGCCCCCAAAGGAAAGAGAAAGTTCTAAGGATCCTTAGAGTGGAGACAGGGCACAGAGACGAAATCACATTGGATATCATTTCAGATTTGCAGATGAAACAGCTGATCTTGTTATTGCTGTTATTACCTGTTGATAAAATATATCTGGGAAAAGAAAGAAAAGTGGGGGATGAAAGTAAGCAAGTTATGAAGCCCAAATCCCAGGCCTTCCTTCTCTAAGGGAGAACCGGAGGGAGTGATTACAAACAGCCAGCTTGGCACCGGATATCCGGGTATCTGTTACCTGCCCATGTGGGTGGGACTTGGAATGCAAAGTTAGTTTGGGCTTAGTGGTCCTCTTCTTTTCTGTCTTGTAAGCCTCAGCTTGGGGGCCAGAAGGGACAGCCATCCAGCTTCTAAGGGGCTGTAAGAAACTGCACACGTGAATCCATTCCACCCTCTTGTCATCCACACCAGGTCTTCCTTCTTCTATTATCTACTTTCTCAATAGAATGCTTTTCCTCCAAAATCCCGCATTTGAAATCTAGGCATTGTCCTCAAGTTTTTCCTGGTCTTCCTGCATGATAATTTAATTCATTCAGGCCTATCAGGTCATTCCGTGTGAAGTCTCTTCCCTTTTTATGATCTCCACGCTTGTCCCTCCCTCAGTCTCTCCTGCTAGGATGACTAACGTGGTTTTCTAACTTTGGTTTGTCCTGCTCTCATTTTCAGTTTCTCCTCCTCTAGTTGCTCCTGAGAGATAGAGGCTGTCGGCCTCTATTTCCTTCTGTTTGGTAGGCCAAGTTCCCCGGTCAGACTTACAACAGTCCCTGTAGCCAACACCACAGATTTTCCAGTTTTCTTTTTCTGGTAGAATCCTTGTAAAACAGTATATTAACACCAAATCCACATTTTTTAAAAATGTAGAGCTGTTCTGTCTAGGAGATTTTGTGGGGAAATCAGGAACATTTACTGCTTCATAACCTCTATGCTCTACTACCTCTTTAGTGGTCACTGAGATCCTTGCAGAACCCAGTAACTCAAGATGATACGTTTGAGAAATATTGTCTAGCCAGCAATCAGCAAGCTTTTCATAAAGGGACAGATAGGAAATATTTTAGGTTTTGCAGGCCACATTCTCATACTGTCACTCTGTCACACATTATTATTGTATTTGTTTGTTTATACAACCCTTTAAAAATATAAAGATTTATGGCTTGTACAATGTAGGCCACCATTTGCTAACCCCTGAAGAGGATAATCTTAAACTTATTATGGCACAAGGGGACTGCCCCGGTCTACTTCTGAACTCCCACCACTTTATCTCTGACAGGCAGGTGAGGGAGACTCTTCCAGGCCTAAGTTCTGTTCTGGAGCCGGACTTTCTGTTTAGCCCTCACTACCTGTGTGACTTTGGGCAAGTTAGGTTGATTCTCTGTGCCTTGGTGTTCTCATATGAAAAATGGAGCTAGTTGTACAGACCTCCGAGGAGTGCTGAGGGAGTTCAATCAAACAATGCATGTAGAGTGCCCAGAGTAATGTCCTGGCAGATAAAAATTTGATAAAAGTCAACTCTTAAGGTCACATTATACTCTTATCAAATTTTGTTTTCCTATCAAACTGTTTCTGCCAGTCACATAGGCTTTTTACCCAAGAGCCTTGCTCATACTGTTTCTGCTTTCTCACTTCTCTTTACCTTCTAGGTTCTATAACCATAACATGGATAATTCCCCCTGGTTGGTGGTTAGAAGCATGGACTACTACACTGATGTCCAAGAGCAGACCATCAGCTTCACCTGTGGGGATCCTCAGTCTGATAGTATTGGGGCTGAACAGCATGATAAGGTCCAGGCAGCTCTGCTCCCAGAAGAGGGTGCTAGACCACCAACCAGGACCTGCTACAGCTTCCTGAAACTGCTTCCTCATGGAGAGAACACCTTCATCCAGCCCCTGGAACAGTTAAGGTAGGAGAGGCTGGGAGGAAATTTTTGAAGTTCTAAGGCATTTCCCTGTCTTTTTATCTCAAAGTAGATGAGAAAATCTTCCAGGAGGCTGCTCAGAGAGCCTGCCTGGAGCCCTGTAGAGCTGGGAAACCTTAGGACTGGTATTTAATTTCTGCCTGAGGACAACTAAAACTGAGGCTGGAGCTGGTCACCTGTTATCATCACAGAGGCTCTTGGGAGTGGCCCCTCTTCTCCTGCTATAGAGGGAAATGTGTCCCAGGGCCCAACTGTAGAATCCACAGGGGAGCTGGCCTGCGGACCTTTATTTATTTTTTTTTTATTTTATTTTTTTTTGGTATGTGGGTAGCTCCCTGGCTGGGAAACGAACCCAGGCCGCAGTGCTGACAGCGACACTGCTGAAGCCTTAAGCCACTACACCATCAGGGAACTCCCCGGACCTTTATCTTTTTCTTTTTTTTTTTTTTTTTTTTTGCCTTTTTTTTTTTGTATGTGGGTAGCTCTCTAGATGGGAGTCGAACCCAGGCCGCAGCACTGATAGCACCGGAGCCTTAAGCGACTGCACCACCAGAGAACTCCCCGGACCTTTAAATGGGACTTTGCCTAAGGGAGGAAAAAGATCCTCACAGTGAGAGCCGGGATGGTTGCGTTTCTGGAAGGAGAAGTCCTAGATGGTCCTGGAAGGAGACACTTTGCTCACAGCAAGGGAGTCACACGGTGAGCACACAATGCAACATACAGACAATGTATTATAGAATTGTACACTTGAAACCTATATGATCTTACCAATGTTACCCCAACAAACTTCATAATAAAATTTAAAAAAATAAAAGGGAGATGCAGCAGGAGGCTTTGGAGAACAAAAGGCCATAAACCAAATACACATCTGCCACCCAGAGGGAGTTACTGCCAGATTACAACTGTACCTTCCATAAAAAAATTTTTTTTGTTATTTCCCTCTAATTGTCTATCATCCTGGGCAGGGGGAAGGATATAGGAAAAAGAAGTAAGGAAGCAGAGAAGCTGGCCATGCACACCCACTGCCTTACCTCAGGCTGCGAGCCTAGAGATCAGACTTGAGCTTAAGGAGGATCTGACAGTTGAATGAAGTTTGGTGTTTTATGATTACGGTGTACTGGATGTTTTTGGACTCAATTACTAAATTGAGTCTGCTTTTGTGATTAAAAAGAGCTTGGACAGTTCTAAGACTTTCCAGAAATTTTATCCCAGGGATAGAGAAGACTAATCCCGAGTGATTTTGTAGGGACTATAGAAGAAAGAATAAATTTTCTCTTTCGGTGGCACTTGATCAAATCCAGTTCGTTCAATAAAATAGTTACACACATGAGACTGTTTTCAAGTAATTGTCACTAAAATATAAATTCAGCCAAAAATGTGTGTGTGTTTGTGTGTGTGTGTGTGTGTGGGAGAGAGAGAGAGAGAGAGAGAGAGAGAGACTGGTTCTAGAAGCACAGAGATCTTCCTTGCTCTTTCACTTCCCTAGTTACTTAACCATTCTCAGCTGGGTTGTTTTCCTCTTGTAAAATGGGCATAATAATAATAATGCCTATTTCCTGGGCATCGTGTAAGGCTCGAGATAATGCTTAGCACTCAATACATTGAGCTATTGCAATGATCGTCTATTTCTCATCCACTTCTACCCACTTCCCATGCCTTTTAGCCTGGGCACATGTTCTATTCCACTACCCTCCACGTGGGAGAAAGCAACATGAACCTAATTTATCTCTTTATTCTGTAAAACCCTTAGAACATTTAGTATTTGATAAACATGTGTCAAATGAGTAATAATTAAGCAAGCCAAGATTCCTCTCCAAAGAGCTCATTACTAAGTTACACACAACTAACTATAGTAAATCAGAATGGCAATTACCATATAAACTACGGACACAACGAGGGTCCAGAAGGATATTACAGCCAGCTCTGGTTAGATTAGAATACGGTGAGTTCAAGATTCCTGGAGTGGTTTATAGTTGAATGCCACAGGAAATTTCATTAATGTGTTTGTGTATTCACTTGAGGAATATTTGTTCTGGCCTTCAAGCTGCTGCTTGTAACTGAAAAAGTCAGACACAGCCTGCTTTTGGGGATCGTGAGGGAAGTGAGTTAGGAACCACAGGCTGGGAGAACACAGCTCAGTAATATGGGCCATAAGTTCATGGCAAAGTTCATGCTTGTAGGGCAGCAAGAGGAAGAAGGCAGGAAGAGGTCAAGGCTCCAGCCACCCACAGGATGACTAGTTGGATGATGAACAGCACATACTGGTCTGCAGACTCTACAATAACCTGAGGTCAAGGTCATCCTAACAGGAGAGCGCAACTCTAACGGGCGTTAAAGAGAAGGCCTCTTCCCAAAGCAAATTCTATGGCAGTTTTTTTTTTCTTTTAAGACAGGGTGTCCCACTCTCTTTTCTTTCCTTGGTTCCTTCTAAGAGACATTTTTGCATCCTTTCTAAAAGTGCTGACGATAATCAGTGAGGCAGCGGGACTGGGTGTCTGTGCTGTCAATATGTGAGCCATCTGTCCTGTCAAGCTGTCAGTCCTCATGAAGGTGCTGTGGGGTTCACCCAGGCCAGATCGAAGGCCTCTGCGGGAGCACACGTGGCCTTTGGAGTTGGTGAGCAGTAGTGAGGGTTCACCCACAGATGACCTCGGTGACTTCATCTTTTCCTTCCTGATCTGTCTAACGGTCAATCACCTTCTGCTTAACGCTATCCGTCCATCTCAGAAACAGTTGTAGCCCAAGTCCCATCACTTTTCTGTGTTCCTTGCCATTGATTCTTAAACAATTCTTTTTTCCTTGGAGAAGAACATAGTTTTTAGCTCAAGTTCTCAGACTTTTTAATAACTTCAGGCCTTTGACCATGAGGCATAATGCAGACCTTTCTATTGGTGCTAGAGCAGCTTGATAGATAATTTTTTCAGCCACTTATATGTGTTTTAAAGAAATGTGGATATATTAACTGTCCCCTGAGGATATAGTGTTAGGCGAAATTTTTGTTTAAAAGGTGCATATTCCTTGATAGATTGGCATTGCCACAAACACAGCTGCAGGGTGGCTCCTGCAACAGCTGCATGGTTAGATTAAAAAGTCCCCTGACATGTCCCCAGCTGGGGAGAGCCCACTGGGCTTGGAGTCTGAGACCTGTGTTCCTTCTCTCTTTCTTCGGTGGTCTGGGTGACTTTGATTTTACAGCACATGCAAACGACAAGTGACATCACGGTAGGTGAAAATACTGAATTGAATTCTAAGTCTTTTACTGCAGTAAAGCTCTTGGACTACCCTAATGAATGCTGAGCACCTTTCTTCTCTGAACTGTAGGAGGATAGCATTGGTGGTTCCAGCAATTCAACTGATTCATTATAAGCTATGCCACTTTGCTGTTTTACTCATTCATGCATTCATTCATGGGCTTATTTACTCATTCAATTATTCATTTGTTTGTGCAACAAAGATATCATTTGTGTTTTGGTCATATACTGGAGGCACTCATAAAAGGATGCTGTGAGATCCGAAACTCTGGTTAATTTCCTGGGTCTCTGAAAGTGCTCTTAGGAATACAGCCCTTACTTAGGTCTGATGGACACACATCCTGAAGCCATTAAGGATGCCTCATTTCTATAACTGTAGCTCCATTTACCCTTGAATTTTGGATAGTAAAGTTTACTAAGGTACAGACTGTCTAATTAATAAAAAAAGGAAAAAATGAGAACTCTCGGCAAATTGCTAGCAACTTAGTTGCCACAGAGAGTCTCTAACAGGTAATACTAGAGATTAAGTCAGGTAAGTCTCAGACCGGAGCTTGAGTGAGAGTATTTGCTTCAGCTGAGATTTGACAAAAGGAAAACAATTCTTCGTGATCCTTTCAAAAGTAATAGACTTGAATTGAGGACCAGGTGAAAAATTGGCAGGACAGAAGGGAGAAAAGGGGCTATTACCTTTCTTGCAACTTGGCAGGACTTGATGAATGTGAAAAAGGTCAGAAGGACCCAGATGGAAAACTTTTATTCAAGTCTGGGACAATTACTAAGGGCTGGGTCAACAAAGGAACAATGCCATTCCAGAGCCGGTGCAAGAGAAGAAATGGCGCGGTTGGAATTTCTAGGCAGAAAATGACTCAATTCTTAGTACAGAACTAAAAAATCTTGGGGACTAGAAGACATAATATAGGTATTTATTTACTACAGAGCAAGGAACACGCCATGATGGAAGGCACCCTAAAACAAGAGCAACTGTGTTTCTAACTCTCTATGTCTTGGTGTCTTTGTCAAGTAGAGAAAAAGGAATCGGAGTAAAAATCACGGCCAGTAACAGATTGACAGCCTTCAAGGCCCAGCAGGTAAGGGATAGCATTGCAATAGGGAATGATGGGGATGGGGTTCAATTGGAAGATTGGAAGCTGAATGCCGTATCGATGACAGAGGTATAGATATAATGTTTCTAGAGCCAGTTCCACTTTGAACCTTGGGACATTAAGGTACAACTCTTGGGCTTTAACACACACATATAAACTCCCCTACTTTCTCTAACTTTTCCATCATTAGAAATGTATCCAATCCCTCTAAATCCAGCAAATGCTATCTTTGTTGCACAAACGAATGAATAATTCAATGATTGAATAATCTACTGGTCAGAGTCAGATTTTAGGGGTCTCCAACAACTTCTCTGAACTACCCTTTCCCAGGAAAACCATCTGACAGCACCAACACTTTCCCGCGCCAGAGGACCCAGAGGAAGATTCCGGGTAGAGAGCCAGGTGCCAGACTCTCACTCTACGTGGGCGTTAGGTTCCCGAAATTTACCCAAGAGCCAGCTTTCAACTTTCACTCAGGGTCCTCAGCCTGTGTCTCCCCACTTTGCTGCAGCAGCCCCACTGCCAACGATCCTTCATCAATGGGGTCCTCCGCCCTCCTCCCCCTCCTCCCTCCTCCCCCTCCT